>VZTF01008251.1:2579696-2596528 GCA_013397755.1 Cnemophilus loriae | reverse complement strand
TTTTAAAAAAAATGAACAAAAAAAAATTGAAGGGAAAAAAAAAAAAAAAAAAAAAAAAAAGTCTGTCAAATCTTGTTCTTGCCTTGTCCTGTTGATGGGAAAGAAAATGCTTGAGTTTACATTTCTCACATTCTCTTAAAAGACTTGCTTCGTATGTGATTTCATTTGCTGGAACATTGTGCTTCTTCCTTGCTATTCCTTCTCCACCTGACAACGTCCAGAAATGTTTGAGTCTTCAGTATCTCGTGTCAAAGGTCTAGTGCAGACAGATGCCATGCCAAAAGCATCCATTTGCTGTGGATGAATCCTGGCAGCTTACACAGAACAAACCTTACACAGGTTTGTTCCAGCAGCACTGTGCTTAATCTCTGTTCTTCTTCTTATGGTATAGTGTTCCAGCAAGGATGTTTTTCTCCCTCGCTTTTAAATCAATGTTTTAAAATTTGGCAATCATACCGTTGGTGTTGCAGGTAGAAAGGAAGATTTTCAGAGGGCTTCTGATAACTTATTGCTTTATGGGATACTGAATGGCATTTTCCCCAGAAGAGAGCTATTTCTCTCTCAGATTTAAATTTTCTGACTCTTTTCTTCAAGATATTTCAGCAGTTCAGTAATTACTATCATTTTTTATAATGGCAATAATATTTTGTTGCTAGGTCTCCTCTCACTAAAATGTCTAAAATGAGGGTGTTAAGACTTGCCAGAGACCTTTTCTGAGTGCAGATACCAAAGCTGATGTCCCACACCTCTGCCTTCAAAGGCTGGGAGATGAAGGACGAGGAATAAACACGATAAGAGAAACACTTAAGCAACAATAAATTCTGTCGACAAAGCTAAGCATCAGTTCTGGTTTTGGCTGGAGAAGAATTAATTTTCTTCTCCTAAAGATGTCTGAATACCTACCTGCTTATGGGAAGCAGCGAATTAATTCCTTGTTTCGTTTTGCATGTGTGGTTTTTGCTTTTCCTATTAAACTGTCATTGTCTCAATCCATTTTCCAGCTTTTGCCCTCTAACTCTCTACCAGATCCTACTGGTGGGGGAGTGAGCGAGCGGCTGCATGGTCTTTAGTTTCTGGCTGGGGTTAAACCACGACAGCATCTGACTGTAACTAGTGTACAAAATCTTTAAAAAGCTGTCTTTTTTTGGTTTTTAAACATCCTCAGTCGTACTTATATTTTTGTGGATACGTATGCATAATCCACTTGGCATCCAGTTCTGGACACCTCTTCCAACACAATCAGTCCCTTTGGGTCCAGTTGTAGAGATTTCTACATTTTATTTTAAAGATCCTTGGTTAAAAGCTAAGAATTTAGTGTGAAGATTTTGCTTCAAATTCAAGGTATTTGAAACTTACATGAGAGCCTTAGAACAGTGAGGTCGTTTTCAAAGTATGGGTATTAATGTTTAGCTGGCATTATATTGTTCTTTATCCCTTGCTGGAAGTGTAAGCCAAGCTCTTTTCTATAGAAACTAATTTATTAGCTCAGATCATAAAGGATTATGTTATAGCAGGTTCTGAGCCAAACATTGTGTGCATGCTAATCTGGCGCCTATGTTTTTTCTCTCCTAACAATATGATTGAGCCCGTTTTATCTGGAAATGCTTTTTGGTCTGGAATCATGAGTAATGATCATTTGGCAAGACAACTCTTTCAGGGAAATACAATAAAAATTAATTTTGTGCAGAACTATCTAATCAACAATCCTCTACATCCAACTCAGTAGAGTATGACATTTTTAATCGTTGTAACAGCAAAACCACAATCATTTTAATTCATAAATAGGGGTTAAATAGAAATAGATTATGTTTTACTTATAACTTGTCAAGTCACTAGGAGCTCGCGTAGCGATGGAAAAGATGCTGAATTTTTTTCTTTCCCTTTGAAACCATTTGGTATTGGTAACAATGTGACATCCATGGAAAGGGAAGTTGCTCAGAGTTCCATCCGGATTTAGCTCTTCTCTCACCCAGTGCATACCAGCCTTACCCCATAGATATTTCAGTGTCTGAAGTACTTTTCTTAACTCTGTAAAGGGTACTCTAAATTAAAGTATATTAATCTAGATAAAAGGAATTCTGTATCCATAAGTGTATTTTTTAATTTCTGTGGCCCCCCCATTTTTTTTAAGTCCTTAACCATTTCTTTGTTCTTATCACATCACAAAATTCACTCTTAGCTTTGAACATTTAGTTCATTGCTTTTATTTTTTCTTTAGATGTGTAGAGTGGAGAAATTTTACAGACCATAAACGGAACGTTTCAGAACTTTTAGTTGTGAATTTTTAAGCAGAGTGAAAGCAAACTATTTAAATCTATGTATGCAAATTAATTCTTTTCAGTGGCCTTAAGTAGTGAAAAGGAATGATGAAATTCCAGCTCACAAAATTAATTTGATGAGGCTGTACATCTTACCATTGAAAATTACATAATTTTTTTCTCTCTCCCTCTCCCATTTATCTCAAAGAAAATTTGAGAAGTATTCTATTACATTTTATATATATATATCTTGGTACATAAGTGCCACGACAGCACTCTAATGAGTTATACAGCTAGCGGTGTTATGCATAAATACAGAAAACAAGTTGAAGAACTTTTTAGCTAATTGTTTGTTTGTATTTCTTGGGGGTTTTTTAAGAGAAGCAATTAAAATGTCCACATAATTAATTCTTTTCTGTGTAGCTGAAAAAGAAACTTAGGAAGGAGAAAATTGATTTCCAAGCCAGTCCTTTCTTTTGGAACCAGTGAATGTTTTCTGCTCATGGAGTTTTTTCTGTAATGTTTTAAAACTGACATGTCTCTTACTTTTCTCTATGTTGTAGTAAATAAAGAATATATTGACTTCTTGTAAAGCAAAGATATTGGTTATACACAGAAGTAATGCTCCCTACCAGGTCATAAGTTTTACTGGGAGAACATTGTGCTGAACACAAGACAGCAATTAATTTCCTTATTAAAAATTGTAAGATGTAGATTATTAAAAAGAAAACATTGTATTTCCTGCTTTCTGATGTTATGCATTCACCCTCAGATTTCTTTTCTTGTGCATTCATTGTTAAGTGTGCAAAATTATAAAAGAGCAACTGTGTTTATATTGTAAACTGTGTACTGTATGTATATTATAGACCATGAATTCCTGCGTGAATTTTAATCAGAAATTCAGGGGCTTTTAACACCAACAACAAAAAGATTAAGTAGCAATTTAGTAGAAAATTTAATGCACATTAACTCCATTCAATATTGTTATTCAAATGGAAGAAGAAAAAATTTTATGAGGAATATCAACAAGGCGTAATCCAATCTGACACTGATGGACTATGAATTGTTGCAAAATAAGTATATATCTTCTTTCATCACTCTCTTTTATCCACTCAAGGAGTTATTTGTGCATCTGTCATGCTTTCATAAGCATTTCCTATTTTCCCAACATATCCCTTGTGCCTGGAGTGGTTTACATACCTAAAAGCAGGCAAACCCTTACTGGTATTTCCCAAGGGCTGAAGTAGATTTTCCATTTCATAGAAGCAGTACAATCTACTAGAGCAGAAAGCTTTGCTATAAATCCACCTGCACCTTTAAGCATTTAAATGGATGTCTGTCCCTGTAAGCCCATTTATCATCTAATAAAATATCATCTAAACCAGACGGGACGTAGAAACATTTCCCGATATTTCTGCCTTTTAACAGAGAGCTGTCACCTGTGTAAAGCAGGCTGTGATCCCAGCCCGTGGGCTGTTCTCCATGAAGGTGCTATGCCGTGTGGTGGCGGGTGCGCTGTCACAGCTGACCTCGACGGCGAGCTGCGGTGGGTCAGGACTTGTCAGAGGTCCTCTCAAGACGTGGGAGAGGACTCAGCCCTGGAGTCAATAACCCCTCATTATTTTCCTGTGACCATCGTGACTCAGAGTCTCCTCTCCATGCGTGCGTCATCTCTTGGGGCAGACTCCCACGAGGTCACTGGAAACAGGCATGCTTTTTCATCTGTTTGCTCGACGAGCTTAGGGACGGGACCAGGGTGGCAGCTGTGCAGGCAAACACTCTGCCTGGCTTTAATCCTGCTTGAAAAAATGTCAAGGTCTAGTGCGTCACCAGCCACAGTCTGATAACAGAAATGAAAAGAGAAAAGCAAAACCACAGCACCGATTACAAGAAAGGAGTTCAAATTTTCCTAGACATTAATTTCTCCAGGCAGAAAGATCACAACTGGAAGACATTCAAATTTCTCTTTCCACTGCATCTGAAACCAGAGTGCCAGCAGAAAAATGCAGAAGGGGTGACTGTATTCTCTTGATTTCTGTTAACCTGAGCGGATGAGGCTTGCTGTGAAGCACGGCTTCACAGGCTAAAGGACACAGAAAGGCAGGAACTAAAGGAAGCAGTGATAAAATGAATCCATATCAGTCTTCTGTAAATCATTCTATTATGCTTTAGTGCTTCCATCTTTTCCCATTCTGACACCAGTAAAAATGAATTCACTGAGACATGGCATTTGACTTATGATGCTTTTTATTTTCACAAAGAGATAAAATGAATAATGTAACACAATTGTATTTCAATCAAGCGTCATAGCTGTGCGCATTTTTAATTCTAATAACTAATTGAACCTTATTGATTTTTTTGAAACACAATCACTTATGCTAAACTGAGGTAATCTTTTCTGAAGTTAAATATTGATTTTTACAATGGCATGTCCTATATAATATTTTTAAAAATTATTATTATATAATTTTTTTTTCCAAAAGTAATACACCAGATGTTGCAAAATGAGCATTGCAACATGCGCATTGCCATTCATAGGAAACACAGTAGCCTAAAACATGTGACAGTAAAAGTTATACCACTTAATTTTATCACCTCATATATATTTTTTCCATTAAGAAGACTCTCCGAAAAATTAGAAGCCTCATTTTAGGTCATTTTAGGATGTATTTATCTTTTTTTTTTGGCCTTAAGTAACAGGCCTTTCTCATTTGAGTGATTCTGCTGGAGTTTCATAGGAAGGCAAGGTCTAGCTATGTTTTCACATTGTATTGGAGTCACTATAGTTGAAAAAAATGGGGCATCACCTGGAGATAAGATGAAAAGTCATTAATTTACCAAAAAAATTGTCTTTGACCCAAGATTCACCATTGAGGGTAATGGTTTGACTTTTCCTGTGGCATGTAGTTATCATGAGATAACTACAGAATAAATGTGGGGAAGTTCTGTGAAGATATTGAAGATAAAGAGTAAAAGTTTGCATGCAATTGAGAATTATTTGGGGAATTAGGAAACAGACACACAGACTGGGGATTTCTGATTGGGATTTCTGGTAGGATGAGCTGTATCTATCCCTCATCAGTCCTGCACTCTTTTGAAATGTAAAGACAAATCAGGCAGGCAAATTATTGGACTTTAAACTATGTGTATTTGGTCATGCCTTATTAGAATAAAGTAGATCAAGAATTTTTAATGCTCTTAGTGTTAACTGATCATCTACTCCAATCAAATGGAGTCATGAAACAGATACCAATCAACTCCAAACTGGCATTATAACATGCAATGTGATGTGCTTTCATGCAATTCAATATGCAAGATATGTCATAATACTTTGGTATTACCAAGAACCTACAGAATAGATTTTATGCTTTTCAGAGAAACATTGCATCACTGACTTTGTTTATCTAATTGGAAATGCAGAAAAAGATGATTATGTTTAAAGTATTATTCAAAGTAGCACTTATTACAATAAAAATGAATAAACAGTCAAATCCTGCCAAAGAAATCACAAGACAACAGATGTCTTGAAAGCGTGTGGATTTATCCAATATACTTTTATATATGGTCACATATGATTTTTTTAAATTAGTTTTTATTTTCTCCATTTTCAGGCAAATTCCCATTGATCTAATGCTTTTTTTCTTCACAATGCTTTATTAACAGGAACAATAATAATAAACTATAAATCAGCTGTAAACCATTATTGGTGTCATAAAGTCACGATCTTTATTTAACACCTTCAGTGGCGATCAGTCTGTAATACAGGTTCTGATTTGCAGCCTCCGTTAGTCCTGCTAAGGCAGAAAGGAAGGTGTGGAATATAAATTTAAGGTTCAGGAGCACTGAACATTTTGATGACTTGCAGCCAAGTAAAACCAGAAAGCTGGTGAAACATCTAAACCATAAGGATAAGGTGAAAAGAACAGACGAGATGCATATGCTCCTGATGCAGCTGAATGTAACACTCTAAACTGAAGAGACACACTCTGTATGTGCCCATATGTACATGTATGTGTAGAAATACACACAATATTCCGTGTGTTCTGGTGAATGGCGTAGGTTTGCTGATAAACTGTCCTCAGAACATTTGTATAAATGAATTATGTAATTCTTTAGCATGCAATTTTGACAATAAAATTTCTTACAACATTTATAATTCTCCCTACTATTAATTTTCCCAAAGACTGGACCTTGCACATAAGGAAATCATTTTGGCACACTTTGGTAGAAGGTCTGTGAAGAAAAGGTAAAAGTCCCTTTCTTCGTGTGTATTTCACTGGAAACATTCAAGGTCACGCATGGTGTGGCTCTCAGCAGCCTGATCTAGTTGAAGATACTTCTGCTATTGCAGGGGGGTTGGACTGAATTACCTTTACATGTCCCTTTCCAACCCAAACCGCCCCGTGATTCTATGATTCTATTTTTGCCTAAAAGTTTGATTCTCCCCATTGCCATTCTGTATAAAACCTGTGTGGAGTGGGAAGAATCTGAGGGATTGGTTGCATCCAGATAATATTTTCAAACTTCTGCTGAAGTCAAAACCAAGCGGAGAGGGATGTCTCCGAAGGAATAAAAAAACTATAAACTGCAAACAGTCTTTTGGGAAATAAACAGAAAAGACTTAAGTTTGGAATAGCTATTTCTTATCTGAACTGATTTTACTGTAACTATTCCTATTTCTGTAAGATTTTTCAACTTGCAGGATTATGTTAGGCAATTCATAGCTATAAAGAGATAAAATGTGTCACTTTGTTCAATCTCATTTTTACATACAGACAGTGTCCATTTCTTGTCAAAGATAGAATGTTGAGAGTGGTTGGCTAAGAGCTGCTCAGTCTGGATAGGCAACTGCTTGTGATTTTCATTTAATTGATCCTTTCATAGTTTTGTTAGAAGGATTTGGGCCTGCTGTGATGTTACATTTGCATGGGTTTATGCAGAGATCAGCCATTTGGGCAAAATGTCACTAGGCTTAGCAATTGCCTTGTGCTTTTCATATGCTTGTTGGTATGGGGGATTCTAATGAGGGATTTCAGAGATTTCAGACCAGATGTTTCTTATATCAGTGTGAAAATACTGTACTGTTGCTTGCAAGTTTTATTATTTTCTAAAACAAAACATAGTGAGGAAGAAATCATGAAGATGGCTGTGAGGAAGATGCTATGAGCAAATATTCAGACCAAAGCTTTTCAAAGCCCAGCCATATTAAATTGGGGCTTGGACTGAAGCCCAGTGTTTACTCTAACTTCTCTCTCCTAATAAACTAGCAAGGTTTTCCATTCTCATCTGAGTTTGCTGCAAAGAAACAGAGACTCTTTGCTCAAGCTTCACCTCTGCAACTCCTTCCCTCGCAGGCTTTAAGAATTGTCACTGTTTTAGCACTGTTTATCTACAAAAGTGTAATAGTATCTTTCTCATTTCTCAGAAACCAAAGAAAATCCTGACACAAAAGTATATACCTCCAAGATAATCCATCCCAGCTGAAGACTTGTTAATACCTGACGAGTCTTTGAGGGAAATATGCAGGACAAAGCTACAAGAAGTTCAGTTTTTGATTATTTGTTTCTTTAAACAGCAAAGATTTATATCAATGGTAGTTGCTTGGGTTTTTTGTTTAAATTAGAACAATGACGACTGTAAGACTGGGCTCTGGATCACCTTTGTGGCCTGAAAGAATCCCTTTCTTTCCTAAGAGATTCCATTTTCTCAAAAACCTGAATAATGCCGTATTTTTAGGGATGTTCTTAACTAAGTGCAGTCTGCAGCTCTGAACAGTGCTCTGTTAATGACTTCTGAACCACTTATCCAACAGCCCCTACAAGCACTCTCTCTGATGGGAGAGACATGCCCTCTCCCATTAGTGGCTTCAGGCCATTCACCACAATAGTTAATGTACAGACAAACATTCAGAAGTTCATGTAAGAGCAATCTAACATAAAACCTGATTGCTAAAAGCACCAGGCCACATCTTACAACTTTACTTAACAAGAGGCTATTTAGACTAAAGAATTATGTGCTGCAATTCAAAACATCATGACAGAGGAATTTTAGGCATGGAGGTCTGAAAATAATAGAGAACTTTGCATGACCTAATTCTAAAAAACCCTAAAAGATCAGAAGGTGTCTGCACAGGATGTTCCTGCATGGCTGACGTTCCAGCCATCAGTAAACTGTTTTGTTGGAAGTGTCACCAGGGCCCTCTTCTCTCTGACTCAACCCTCTTGTGGGCTGAGCTGCTACACCAGGATCCACTCAGAGCTGCCTGCAGGCACTGAATTTTGATGTGATTTGGACACAAAGGTTTAACATTGTCTAGGAGTTCATTAAAAGTTGTAACAAACTGTAGTTGGCAAGGCTTTCTACAGTCAAAGAAATCTGGGTGACTTCAGACATAACCAACATAAGCAGAGTTCTCTGATTTATGGTGCTTTTAGAATAAGGTTATTTTATACTCCCCGAGCTGAAAGTAAATATCTGTTGATCTGTTATTTTATTTCCTTAGATTTCTTGCTCCTTCATCTAGACTACAAAAGACAGGTCTGCATGGTAGGCCTAAATAGAAAGTTGCTCTTAAGCAGTGCTAGAGCATTATTTTCTATCTCCATAGAAATGATGGTGAAAACAGGTCACTAATTTTTTTTCCCAAGACTTTCAGTAGCTCAGCTGTATTGCAATGATTGAAATCAGCTTATTGATTCTTACCTAATAGTGCCTATTAACTGTTATTTTAGGTTATAATTTCTTTAGTTTGTCTTCTATTTTTTCATCAGTCACTAGATTCAGATCTTCATACACCAGTTATTTGGGAAAAATGAAATACTCCCTTTTACTGAAACTCTCTAAGCACTTCAGCGTAAGATAAGGAAATACTATTATCATCTAGGCATTTTCCATTTCAGCTTCATAATATCTTTCAAAACTTATTTCTCAGTTCAGTAGTAGATATGAATTGGTTGAAGCAAAACTTATGTGACATATACCACTTGAAAGACAAATCAAATAAACAACTGAAATGATGCTAGTAATAGTCTTGTTATCTGAAACTCTTTTTTCATATGATAGCATCTGTCAAAATGTGTTAAGATCCCAAAGCCACAAATCCCTATAGCATTTATATGCAGCATCAAAAGATAATCAAGATCCTGTTCAAGCCTTAGTAATCTTTTCCCTGTGTAAATTAAAAGGCTTGCTTTGCATCTAAACTATGCTTGAATGTGAAGGAAAAATATAGGAAATCAACTACAGAACTGACAAAAGATAGGACAACTGCCTGAGGACAGTCCTGAGAAGAGACTAGAACAAACACTACCCTATTATTTTCAGAACTATAATTATTTCCGAGAGATTGATTGTGCATACAAGAAAGAATATTGCATCACTTATGAAACAATAGTTTATATTACTGGATCATCTTTATGCTGAAACAGAGTTAAGAGCATTAGTAACATCGTAATTTTGTCATTAATACAGTAGGAATATTGTGCAGTTTAACTGTTTCCAATAAAACAGTTTCACAGCAAGACTGTGTCTGCTAACATTGACACAACTCTTTCCTAGGTCTGAGTCAGTATTTTGTAGACAGAAATCAACAAAATACAATAAAATATCATGGAGGCTCACTACTGACTGTAATCACAATCCTGAAATGCAAGCCTTGTAATCCCCAAGAGCTAAATATTTCAACAAATTTAGTGGGCTCATTGTAACTTTTTATTATCACTATTCACTTTCATTTGCTTTGTTATGTGTTTAAAATAGCACCAGGTTATAATTTTGGGGACAGGTCTCTCTGCATCACCAGAAAGAATGAACAGAAAAGGATACCGAGCCGTTGAGTTAACTCCATCTGGTCTTCTTGAACTGATGGCAGTAATTCTTAGAAGAAATCGAGGATGATCCCCCTTCATTCTTCCATCCAGGTGTGAGAGACTGAAATGTTAAATGTTAATGACTCAAAAAATCAGCCATTTGCAAAAGCAGCAGGTGCTTTGCTGAGGCCGGGGTTGCATCCCCCAACTGAAGGGGAGGAGGAGAGTTTGTGTGTGTGGTGGTGACGTCTCTGATTCACAAAGGACAGAGAGGGGGCACACCCATCACCGGAGCATGACCAACACAAACCAACCTTTGTGTAGCAACAAGCTTGTATTTACTGGGATAATAAACAAACAGATGCAATACGTCTGCAAAGACTTTTGCGCAGTTACCATTTTGTAACATTTAATATTGAATTTTAATGTAGCAGATATAGCCGGCAAAATTTAATAAAAACATTAAAAAAGGGTCTATGATTTGCTCAAATTACTCATGAACATTTCCATTTGAGTCTTGTTATACAGGTGCCAAGAAAATATCACAATGTCATTAAGTACTGAAACAACAGTGACATTTTAGGCAAGTCATGAATGAGGTTTTACAGAGCAGTTTGAGTAGCCAGGGAAGAAGCTACTTGTACGTATCATTATCTCCTATTAGTAATGTACCAATTTTGAAAGAGGAATATTCATTGCCATAGCAATAACTTGATGACAGTTTTCAAAAACATCCCACTAGGAAAGAAGGTGATGAAGGACTGGCCTGATATCACCGTTGTATCTTCAAAACTACACCTCTCCAGTTAAATTAACGTAACGCAGCACACAGCAACCACGAGTGTAGATTTTCAGTTTTGAATGTATCTTGTCAGCGTGACTTTATTTTGCTCTTGTCACAGTGGCTCATGATGAGACAGGAAACGAGGAGGAGGAAATTGTAACAAAGGTGGGCAGTTGAAACCTATACAGAAGAGAAATCTGAGAAGAGAGGAAAATGGAGAGGAGGTTGTTTGTCTCAGAGAAGGAAGGAAGGACCTAAATGTAAAGGCAGCTGTGGATAAAAGGAGAAGAATGGGGCAGGATGATGAGCACTGCACACACCTGTGAAAGCAGAGCTGTGGTGAGGCAGTGAAGAGCACAAGCTGTCACAGTGCAGATCAGGATTATAAATTGGATGGTGACTGAGGGGGAGGTATTTGTACAGAAGTGGTCTTGTCTTTTGTCTTAGCAATCTGTACACTCTTCCCTGAGGCCAAATTCACACTTATACTCGACATGTGAGAAAGTCTCAGACACACGAAATATATTGAAAATGGAACCATATTTTCAATGAGAGGCAGTTCCTATCAGCAGAAAGGCAGCAGCCTCTCCATCAGTAATGAACAGCAGAAGTGCTCTTATACTTCTTCACAAAGAATGCAGCTGAAGGGACACCTGCACCTGTGGATGTGGCTTAAGTGTCACCTTGCACATTCCTCCAAGACTGTTGGCCTAAGTAAATTAATGTATTTTATTGATGTCTGTTAGGATATTTATTAAAAAATAGTCATAGAGCTTTTTCCCTTACCAGGATAGTACCATTTAAAAAAAAAAAAATAGAAAAAAGCTCATGTTGAGTTTTCCTTTTCCTCAAGTCCAAGCTGTGATGTAAAGTTGGCAATTTGACTCCCCGCTGAAAATGCCAAGAAGCTCTCATAATGCAAACAGTCTCATGTAGACACATACCCAGGGAAGTAACATATTTTACAAAATTAAATCTTTCTGATTTTTCATTCCAAGTTCCCTCTCTTGTAAGTGAAATTAAAAGGTCTTTTTTCGTTTTGGTGGGGTTTTTTTCTTTTTTCTTTTTTTCTTTCTTTTTTTTTTTTTTGGTGGTAGGGGGAGGAGAGGGAGGCTTGCTGATTCTGTGGCTACTTTGAATGCTGGAGCAAAAGCTCAGTATCTTCCAATTAAGCGCTACTAGCTGAATCAGCAATATTTGGACCAGAGAGAAATAGAACATATTTGCTGAATGTAGCTGCTTTTGTCCCCTTTCCCTTCAGGTTCACCACACAAAATGTATTTTTGTTTTTATCTGATGTAATTTCTCTTACATAGGTGAAGGGAATCCAAAGTGAAATCTAGTTTGGCAACATTGAAGACACATTAATTATATAGAATATATGAGTGATATATATGTTGAGATACATATATCTTACCTTCTTTGTCCAAATTCCTGCTGTTTGCCCAGCAGCACTGACATTCTTCTGATATTTTTGTGAAGGCTTTCCTGTGAAGGCTATCACATTTCTCCTAGTGCTCCTCAATCCAGGATATGCTGAGAACGTACCTTGCCCTGCCCTGTCCCTCTAAGGCATCTGTGTACATTCAGCAACATATTGCAGCATCTGGACCCTTGGAGAGTTTTCCCCCGATAGCCTTTGCTTTACCCTCTAAAAGATTGCTATGGGAACACAGTGAGGCACATCTGATAAGCCCTTACAGCATCACCCGATTGTTTTTAGGTCTAATAACTTCAGAAAGGCTTCAAAGTGTTGTTTGGAGTTTTGTTTTGGTTGGAAAATGAAAGAAAAACAAACCTATGTATCAAGTACCAGTCACGGTCCTTTAGAATAAAGTACATAACCAGATGACAACTCGTACTCGTCAACATAACCTGGGGGGGGGACATTAGAAAAGGAGAACTTAACAAAATATTTACCAGTCAGAAAACTCACTGTATTCAGACAAATTGTGCCCGGAAAGGGCTCACTGCAAACAGAAGAGTCAGCTTTGTGGGAACTGTCCAGCAGCATCACCCGTTCAGTCACACCTTAGCATAAGACAGAGCTCTAACACTGTGAGAAGTAGCAGCTTTTGTACCTTCAAGAAAATTCTTTCACATGCAAGAGTTTTTCAGGCATTTTGGTTGGGCTTTCATTATGGAGAGTGGGCAGAGAAATATTATGTGGTATACACTCCGTAACCAGATTTGACAATTTCCTTTTCAGGGAGGCTTTTGGCTGTGTTGACATAGCTGATGAAGCTAGTACACTTACACACACGCTTTTTTGCTTATAATGATACAATCTGCCCATCATGTAGAACCATGTTGATATCTCTAAAGGAAACATTTTTATTTCTGCTGATTTTCTGTATTTTTTGTAGTTTAAAAATATTTTTATATTCAAAAGACGCACAGTAACTGAGTTCTCTTGCAGAGCATCCCATTCCAACCTGCTCTGAGAACAGAAGCAACACCGAACACTGAGAACATAAAAAGTTTCTGTTCAAATAAATAAATAAATTTTATCCAAAAAGCCAAGAAAAATACAATTAAACCCAATTTGCTACATGGCAGCAAAGTAAGATTAGCTAATTGAGGATGTAATTTGTAATACTATTACTGTGAGTACAGTTCACATCCTTGTAGTTTTATTGCATCAGTTTAGGGGTTTGTTGCTCTTGTGACATAAAATTAACCATTTGAATTTGCTCTGGCCTGAAACAAGGCTTACAGAACACCACTTAGTGCCAACTGCATTTCTTTCCCTACGTCAATAGCAAAACATTCTTTTTCTCCAGGGTATTGTGCTGCGTGACTGGAGTATGCGTAGGAGACAATAGTTAAATTTGAAGCTCCTGCTGATAAGAACCAGCCATTCCAGAATTTTAAACATACCTCAAAACATGGTCTCCAATTTGGGGCAAATGCTGGGAAAAGTCTGGAGTACAGCCCAGTCCTGCTGTTTTCCAGTTATTCCCTATTAGGGAAAAGTTAACGAGGGCTATGTCAAAGGAACATAAATTAGAATGGATTAACGTTCCCCTGACTCCTCTGATAAGAGCCAGGGCTGGATCTGTGATGTAGGAAGCACGCAGCTATGCAAACATAAGCTTTGTTGCCTCCTGTGTCTGATGATCAACATATCTTGAAGGTAAGGACACTTTAGCAAAGTGCTAAATAAACATCAGACATAGCTGTTTGGGTGCCTACTTCCACATTGTGCTCTATGCAATTGTCACATCATTTCCCTTGCACGTCTACTGCTCCGTGTAATCAACACTAGGATGAATTAAAAGCCTTTTTCTGAAACTGTAGGTTTCAGTCTTTGGGAAATACTCTAGGTTAAATCAGGGTATTTGTCAGAATGCTCCTGAAATAGATTAAGTCAACCAATTCTCTTTCTTGTACAAAATCATCTGCTCATTTTCAGCAGTCGTAACTAAACTGGAGGTTTCTCCTTCTGCCTTAAATGTCTGTGAGAGGAAGATCGAACTCCTGTTGGGTCAAGAGCAAAGAAACAAGTAAGCTAAGCCTGCCATAACTTATTTCCTCTGCTCTTAAAAGAGAATTACATATTTATGCTCTTGCTTTATTTAATGGAGAAATCATCCAGAGCAAAACAAAAAGCCCAGGCTCATAAAGCACAACTCTATTTCCAGAGTTGTCCTTACAGCTTTCTTTCTGGAGAAAGGATGGTGCCATCTACATGTATTAAGATATTGCAGTCAAATAGAGATCCTGGCAAGTCAACTTGCAGCAAGCCTTTTCTATTAATACCGTTGGTCATGGCAGCTTTCATACTGCTAATATGAAAAAGTGCCTGAAAATTTATGATGACTTCTTCAATAAAGCTACTTTGGGAAAAAAAGCCTGATCAGTGGACTTCTGTTCACAGACCTTGTGAATTCAGAGGGATACTAGGCACCACTCAGCATGAAGGCTTGCACAGAAAACGAAGACCATGACAAAGGTACCCTAACAATGGTGCCATACACTTGTGTCGTGTGCTTTCTCTTACAATCCATAAGCAACATGTGGAATTCGAATTTTTTTGGCAAAAAATTGAGTTGACTACATGCCAATCAACAGATTTATCTGCATAGACAGAGTGTCAGGACTGCAACATGTTTTCTCACACATTTAAAGAGGTGTTTCAAAGGCAAAGGATGTATTTGCAGTGATAGCATGATGGAGACATCAGTAAGCAATTGGTAAGTCTGAGGGAAAAGTCTTTAAATTAGCTTGGAAAAAAAGAAAGGATGTTGAAGGACGGGATCTAGCATTGCTGTGTGAGATCAGGCAGCTGACAGAGGCAGGAGTGGAGTGGCTCAGTGTTCAGCTGGTGGCTTCTGTGTGCAGCTGTGGCAATCCCACTATCCTGTGCTCGTGTTCCTCTTGAGGGATTTAAGAGCCTCTGAGAGGCTTTCCTCTGGGCGGGGCGGGAACATTCCCAAGGAATTAAAACCAAAAAAATTAGTACCTTTTTTTCTGAGGATCCTTAAATCAGTCTTGCCAGATTGCTCGACTTGTACCCGTTGTGAAAGATGTCACTTGTCTCAGACTCAGTATCTGATGCTTGTCCAGACTTCTCTCTGCATTCAAATTTTCTTTTGAAAAAATCATTTCTGGAGATTATAATACTCCTTTGCAAGAGTATATAAAGTACATACAAAGCGCATAGATTTGGTGTGCACTGTACCTAGTTGTGGGACTGATGTCTACTCAGTTTCAAAATCTCTCGCTGGGTTATTTAACTTTGACCTTCATTGGGCTCTGAATACAGTTATAGTTAAATAATGGGTCAGAAATATCTTGGCAGATGCCAATTTGCTGGTAGTGTTACCACAAACTTAAGAATTTCCAAGACTAAGCAGTCTGCCTGCATGCCTTTTAAAGGATACAGCAGCATTTGGATTGTTCATTGTGATCTGTGGGACCTGTAGTAAAATAAGAGCCTGAACTCATTTTCCAGGTTTATGCCAAGCACACAAATCTCTAGAATTCTGAGGATGTTTGTCACAAAACCAATTTAATTATAATAGCTAGCAGACATTACAACAGAGTAAGATAGTGCTTTTGTATTGATTTATGGCAGTGGAGAAGTGGAAGGAAGGACTGCACTTTTCTGCATGTACCAGAGTCTAGAGATCTGCAGGTTTTGAAAGCCCAGTACAGGGATTTGTAGGAATGAAAAAGTCAGAGGTGTTGATGTGGGAAAAGATTTTATCACAGTAAAATCTAGACAGTGATAGGCACAATAATATGGAGACTGACAGGTTAGCTCACAAGAGACAAAATGTGGGAAGTGAAAGAGAAGTACAAGCTTTGAATAAAGCGTAAGAGGAAAGGAGAGCAGCAGCTTTAATGGTGTATATGCAGGTATTGCATCTGATCTGTGAAAACTAAAGATACAACTCTCAGAATTTCAGGATCTATATTATCTACATACTCCTATACTCATAAGCTGCATTGGTAATACCTTAGGGCCAGATGGAAACATTCAGAAAATATTTTTCTTGGATGCTACTAGTTGAATCTAACTGAATAGAGATCACTGTTTACCCTAAGTGAAAAAAAGATTGCCCAAATACATGGACATGCATTCCCTTGCTACTCATTAGCAAAATAAAAGAGAAAGAGAGAGAATTTAATCAGAGAAAGTCTGTATTGCTTCATGTTAATTTGAAATTGGTTTTCCTGGTGAAATTCTCGTATAGTGGGATTTCTCTCCTGTGAGAATAAACCTGATGCCTGTGGTTGAAATGGAATGACAAAAGTCAGAGGATACACAAAAACTTGGCAATTTTTATTATTAGATTATACACATGGCATGGAAACTGGTGTGTTAGTCCCTTATAGCATAAACACACAGTGGTGGATTTTCAGTAAGGCGTAGGGTGAAAGAGGAGAGAGAGAATAAAGAGAATAAAGAGAAATAGGGAGGGAAGGAGGGAAGGAGGGAAGGAAGGAGGGAAGGAAGGAGGGAAGGAAGGAGGG
>VZTF01008251.1:2544588-2579410 GCA_013397755.1 Cnemophilus loriae | reverse complement strand
AAGGAAGGAAGGAAGGAAGGAAGGAAGGAAGGAAGGAAGGAAGGAAGGAAGGAAGGAAGGTCACCAGTCCTGGCTCCAGCATTTATCCAGCTGAAGAGGTGGTGTCCGGAGTCCTGTGGGCACTACCCAGGCTCTGGAGGGGTACCTTTTTATAGATTTGTTTTCCCTTCCCTGGAGCTGAATTTCTCGCTTTCTATATAAATTAATAATCATGTGCAGTTTATTATTCTAAACCTTTCTGGACATGGGTCAGAGGTCTTCATGGGTCTTCGGTGGTCTTGATCCCTGTCCCCTCCCCCCTTCCACTCCCCCCCACTGTGGTGGCCTTTAGTTGTCAGTCCTTGCCCACTTCTGTAAGCCATGTCCTTCCCGTGCTTGTGCTGCAATGGACATGGGTCAGAGGTCTTCATGGGTCTTCGGTGGTCTTGATCCCTGTCCCCTCCCCCCTTCCACTCCCCCCCACTGTGGTGGCCTTTAGTTGTCAGTCCTTGCCCACTTCTGTAAGCCATGTCCTTCCTGTGCTTGTGCTGCAATGTGCTGTGCTTATCTCCAGGAGCCAGAACAAGAGCCTTTGTCCCAGGAGAGTGCTGCCCTACCTCTGTGTAACCCCCTTCTCCAGCCACATCCTGTTCTTTTTCATAGCATGTTCTTGCAAATAAGTCTCGGTTGGCTTCAGAGCTATCAGTGCTTGAGACACACATCTTAGCCCCTTATCTTCGAGGATTCTACATAAATCAATGTCTTTAAAAACCACTTGTGCCTCTTATGGTGTTCATTGCTCACTTGTTTGGTGGTTACTCCTGCTAAAAAAAGAATTATTTCCTTTTATAAGATGATGCATTGTAGTGTCCTGTACCTATGCATCTGAAAGTCTTGATGCTCAAATTGCTTCTTGGACAAAATGACCTATAGCTGGGAAGCAGGGTAAACACTGTGATTCAGATCATGCATTGTGGCAAGAGACAACCTGCCCGAGATCAATAGGGCAGCACATAGCATAATCAAACTGTACTCCCACTATTGGATTGCTTCCTGAATTTTCACCGTGTTTCATAGAAAATGCATAACATCTTCTTTGAAAACACTTTCACAGAAGCATCAGAATTCACCACTATTACGTTTTTTCTTTGCAAGTGACGGTGAGCTGGCCTTTCCTGCACTTTTTAACTCTGTAACTCAATTTATCTCTGTTTAATATCTTTTCACCAACTTAATTTACTATTCTCTTTTGTTTACAGAAAGTCCCCAAGTGAAGGATGTTTTAAAACATTATTGTCACACCAACTCAGCTATAGAAGAGCTGTCATGGTCCTTCAGCATCTGCAGAAGGAGAGCAAGAATTAGGTGTGCTCCTAAAAGAAGGGGAACCTTTGCAGCTTGCCAGCTGGTTTGCTCACTGTAGGGTGAGGTACTGTCATTCCCTAAATTTAGCCAAAATTCGTAATAGCCTGGTATAGTGGGAGGGCTTTCAACAGATACCAAAATATTCTCAGAACATTGCTGCTTTTTGCTCTCCCTGTGACAATATTTATTAAATTGATTGTATTACGCCATTTCATATAGTCAAAAGCAAAACACGTGCAGCGTCATGACATAAAATTGTATAATTCTGAAGTTATTATGTCCATCTTGTACAATCCATGATAAATTGAAAGTATGATGACAAGAAGCAGTAAATTCTGTAAATTTCTGCTTAAAATTTTTACTTATTATCTTCCAAGGTTGTTATTTCATTTTGCAGCTAAACTTTTTTTTTCCGCCAAAGCTAACAGTTATAACCTTTAAATGTCAAGTGTATTCTGTACACTCTAAAACAGATTTCATGTCTTGAAAGTAAAGGATAATAATAATATACATAGAATGCATGGTCAGTAACTTCTTTTAGGTGTATTCCTTAAAAATGGGTTTTTCAAAGAATTGTATTAGCTCAGTCAATTCACCAGAGCCTTTTTGCTAGACATTGTCCATGATGGTTTCATTGTAAATGACATTTGATTGGGATAGAGACATATATCATGGGCTACACATATTCTATTAAGCATTCAAGTGATTACTCAGGGAGAAATGACGAACTTGTTTCCTTCATGCTTCTAGGTGAACACAAGCCACATTTTTGATGGTATATTCTTATTTATTAAATACCACTCTGTATCTCTGTGGAACAGTAACAGACTTTCTGGCAAAGTAAAAAAATCCTGTAATTAATTTGGAGTGACAATGCAAAACACCCCAAGGATTTCAGCTTCACTTCACAAAAAGTGTAAATCTCTATGTGTATATGTATCCGTACTCTTTCTATCTATTTTGTGTTTATGTTCAGATCCCAAGATGTCAAATTGTTATTTCCCTTGAATGATAAAACCATGGCTTGAGTTATAACAGTTGCAAGCAAAGTACTTAAAATTGATTAATTCTCTCTTCATTTTGCATTATTTTTTGTAGTTAAAAATACATAGATTAGAAAAAGCAGTAATAGGCACATCAATCTAAATATTTAAATATTTTCCCATGCCCTATTAAACGCGCTGTGGGTATATAGCATGAGAACAATAAAACTGGAAGGTGACTTTCAATACAGTACTCTCTGAACTACTAGAGCAGGAAAACAGAGAGGAAATTCTGCCTAGAAGTGCACATGCAACACTATCAGTCTCTCTTGAGGCCTGGATTCGGTACAAATAAAATCCTGTAATTATTTTCCTCCAGAGTGATATCAAGTACTTTACCGAAGGTGTCAGTGCTGCTGGCAATAACAAGCATGTAGTAAACACCATGGCAAGGAACATTTTTCAGGGACAAGCTCCTACCTCTGCACAGTCAGGTGTAATGGCTTCCTGGAATGCTGAAATTAAGGGAGTATATGGGCTGCTTTCTGCACTGAGTCAGCCTGATGAATTAGCAAGCTGGTTCTACTTCCATTTTCTTTGGAAAAATGACAAATTTGCTTTATTCTTTAGGAACTAGATCTGGTAACTCCCAGGACTCCTAGAATTACCTCAATAATGTGGCATTATATGAACAGGCACTAAAACTCCCCCAGTAATAGGAAAGGGCTTCTGCTACTTTCCACTGAGGAAAATCATCTTTTCCCATTTGCACTGTAGGAGTAAAGTTATGAAGCAGAAAAAAAGACAATTATATGGTAACTGCTGTCAGAGCTGAAAGGGATGAGGAAGAGTCATAAATTCTCAAGAATGAATGTCCTTTGTCTCCCTGGCCTTTCCTAAGCCCTGGTCTTGGTTTCTGAGGCAAGGAGCTACTCATGTAGCACTGATGGTGCTGAAGGAGGCAGTAACAGCTTTCAGACTCTGGCTTAAGAAGTCAATTCGTTACTTTCTTCCTCCTCCTGCCTCTCCACATTATGCCCATCAGCCAGATGTATGACCCATATTTGTTCTGCCTTTTTTGAATGAGAACTCCGCATCAGATCTTCGTGGTCCTGTCTCCAGACGTGTTTACCACGTGTTTACCATGGACCATCCATGCAAATGTAGCAAGGCATTTGGCTTTGTCCGCCAAATAAGCCAGTATTTCTTTGGATATTATTATAGACAGACACACTAGAAATCCTTGTTTCCTTTGTCTTACTCTTTCAGGAAACTTACAGGCTACAACTTAAAAATATCTCTTTCCTCTAATGGCTTCAAAACGTGTAAACGTTTTTCAGCAGTGGAGTATTTACCACCGTCTGTTTTTCATAGTTTAATTATTATTAATTTATGGGCAGTCATACTCTCTGTTTTTCTTACCCCAAAGCCCAGTTCACTTGCTGTTACAGCACTAGCTTTTGGGTGGCTGCAAGAAGTTCAGATTTCTTTTAATTCAGTGTTTTCATTTTTCCTGTTTCAAATTGCATTTTGAACTATTTTATTGACTGAAGTATAATTCCTTTGAAGTGTTTTCTTCTAATTAATATAAATGGGGAGTAAGTAATTCAATAATTAATTCTGGTTTTTAGGATTTCCTTATTTTCACTTGTGGCTGTGAACTGAGTACTCGTGCTAAGAGATTTTAATTTTAAAAACAAAAAAACCCCAAAATTCTTGTTCAGATTTTACTTTTTAATCTAACTGTAAATATAACTATTACAAAATCTCAACTCATTAATGGAAACAGTCTATTTTTGTCATTATTGCTTGTTTTTTAAGTTTTTAAGTAAGATTAACTCAATTAACCCTGACTCTGGTGGTTTGTATCTTTCTTTACAAGCAGCCTAAACTCATCCAAGGGTAATTTAATGATTGAAATGGAGTTATGGCAGAGATTAATGCAGTTCAGTACCTCTCACATGAGATTATCTTTTTAGTGCTGACAGATTTTCAATAAGATCTTGAATAACAGATTTTCCTGCCTCTAAAAAAATCTTCAACTTGCCTTCTGATGCTACACAGATTGTTTTATTTCTCAGGCAGTGGCAGCAAGCTGGACCGTTGGATGAAAATCATCAGCTGCATTGAAGAGTAGTCCTGCTGCCTCATTCTTAAACGTATTCCTTCGGGCACTAAAAGATGTTGCAATGGTGACTTCTTACAGTGTGCTAATTTGGTTTTGTAACTTTCATCATGTCAAATCTGTCTTTCCTACTCTCGCCAACCACGCACACACAGTAATTCCTGCAATGTTTTGGGGTCCAGATTTCCATAAGTGCCCCTGATATTCAGGCATGACAATCATATAACAGGTGTGTCTTAAAGTCCCTAAATACGTTTCATTCAGTAGGATTGAGGCAGCATATTTTTTCCTCAATGGGATTTAGGGTCCAAAGGTTCTGAGAAGAATTTAAAAATCCAGAAAGATACACATCATTTAGCCTTTGGGTGTTTGATCAATGATCAATGTGATGGCTACAAATGACTTCATATATCCTTTAGTATGACTAAATAATTCAGACACATATTTTTCTTGAAAATTTTGCATTCAATTTCTTCATAAAAGAATATGTATGTACATATATATACATATATGTATGTGTATATACTTTATACATACACATATATATAAATAAGGTGTATATATAAATAAAAGTATTGTGTTAAATGAAGACATAAGCATGAGCTGGGGTCAAGTTGAGAACCAAAATTCATTTCTAGCAGTAGTCACTCCTAGTACAGAATAGCTAATGACCATCTTGGCAGTCAGAATCAAGTGGATGTCTTCTAACACATATATTATGTGTTTCATAAGAATTTTGATCCTCAAAGTCTGAAAAAAAAAAAATTATTTAACATGAGAAACACATGAGGAATGCTGAAATAGGTGCTACACTCAAACTAGTCAGAGGTATGAATATGTGGGTGTCAGTGCCAAAAAAACTGCTCCTATCTCTGGATTCACATTCCCTCTACAGAAAATAGAAATTATAAACCGGATAGACGAATGGATTTTTTGGCATATCAAATCATATATTTATTAATGCTTTCATCTATGAAAGTGATTTTAAAATTTAAACAGAAATGTAAGTAGAATGGATTTTGAAACTTGGCCAAAAGTTTGTTCTTATGTGACAAAGCTGAGTTTTTCTTTTCTCTTTCCTGAGGAATATGTAGATCTAGTAAACTTAAGATATATTTATACATGAAGTGGAAAGCTGAGGAATTATTATTGTCTCATTAGAATATTTTGAAACTCCAGATTTTTTAAAATTGAAATTCATATTAGAGTATAAGTATCCCAGATTTTTTCATCATATTCAACAAGTGATACTAAATGCCAGCATTATATTTAAATAGGCTTACTTTCAAGATTAAAAATATTTTCTTCTATATAGTTTTTTTCCTGTAGTGTTTTCTATTACAAGCAAAATCATAATGAGTGAGGTTGAAATGGTAAGATATCATTGGGAAAGGAGATTCACAAATTCTCACGAAGTTTTCTGTCAATACTCTAATCTTCTAAGAATGCACTTTTCCTAATCATCTTTCAGAAATCCATGCCAGTATATTAAAAATTATTTTTGAAGTTTAAAAGTAATTTTAAAAATACACCATGTGATTGAGAATTGTTTAATTCCTTAGAAAATGAAAAATATTCTGTGTCTATTATTCTTTCTGTCCAAACAAAATGGTTTTATATGAAGTAGTATTTAATAATAACACAATTACATAATAATGGCATAATTATATTATATGTGCCAGTAAATAGCTACTAAAAACGGGGTAATTATTATTGTCAGAGAAGTTATTAGGCAACCTTAGGTAACAGTGAAAAGTAATTCAATTCATTTTATCAGTAGAAATCAAACATTCTACTGCAAGGCAAACTTGACATCATGTATAATAGCGCATTTTAGAGAAGCGAAATATGAACAAAGGGTACAGAAACTCTGCTGTAGAAAACTTCACTAAGTGTAACTCATGATTTGTTAGATTCAAACTGAGAATGTATCTCTAAAAATAAGGTCAGCTATTAACACAAATAATGGTATGTTCATACATGGACCTCAGTTATTTGTATACTGTGGTACAACGACAATGATAATTATATTCTACAAATTGTGCCTACACAAATGAAAGCTGTAAGAAAGCAGCTCTAAAACTGTGTCTGCAATTAATCCTGTGCATTTCCCCAGCTGCTCAGTGGCAGCTCAGAGGTACACTCTGGCTCTTTTTGTGGAGAAATTTCAAATGCAGAGAAATGGCTGGTAAATTGTATTCTGCTGTTTGATAGCTGCTTATCTACACCAGCCACTCTCACAGTCACCTGAAAGTATCCCATCAAACCAATAATTTTGCAGCTTCCTCTGAAATCAAAACCAAGCAAACCCTGCTTTGCCATACCCTATCCGTAAGACATTCCACCCATTATTTGTACAAATACTCTACAGCTCTGTACGCCGATTGTCCAGGTGGGCATTTGCAAAGGAAGTCTTAAAGGGTATTTAAAGGGTAGTTTAGGGGTAATTTTGTGGTAAGGTGTGGTTTTCTCACCAGGGATGGCTGGATGCTGGCTTCACGGGAAAGAAGTTCAACTTATAGTCAAAAAACTTAACAGTGGCCCGCTAGAATTGTAAAATGCTTGGCTAACATGTAGTTTGCAAAGATTGCAATGTAAAGATTGCACTGATATTTATAGAGGCTCTTACCCATTTTCTGGTGATCCACAACAGTTTCTTTTCAGAATTAGCAGTCTGTCTTCAACCTCTGATATTGTTGTGCCAAGGGTCATCATCTACAGCCTCAGCCAGGGAAATCTGGAGTAATAAGGCAAGGGTTTTTCTCAGGGGTCACACCACCTACTGGTGGAGGGAAAGATCCACCCAGTGCTGTTGTACAGATGCCAGCATCTCAAGATCCATCAGAGGGACTTTTTATATCTGCTCAACAACCAGTAACTGCAGGAACAGAAGTCTGCTGGGAACCTGGGAGTCATGGTTTATTGGTCAGGACCACACAAGCTCTGCTCGAGAGGCACATGGGGTAGGGTAGAGGTGTATGGAAAGTCCTAGGTACACCCTCTTTCCCTCCTCCTTCTCTGTCCCTCTCCCGGAGAGATGTGGGAATCTCATCCTGTCGCAAACGTGGTCAGATTTGCTGTGTAGGCACAGCAACAGCCAGGTATGTCAGGCTAGAAACTCAACAGGACAACAAAGCACGTCCCAGTCTGGACTGGTGCAGCCTGAGCACAGCACGTGTGAGCTCCTCTCTGTGCAGCCTCTCTATCTCTTGAAATTACACTTGGCAGATTATCTGACACAAGACACTGTTCCCAGCCAGAGTCACAAAGACCAACTCTTTAGGGGCTGTGATAGAATAAGAGCTTCATTTGAGAACAAATGGAATAGGGACAGACCTGGGTCTGATGTCAGAAGTTGGCTGTTAAAATATGAGTAAGAATAAGATAAATTTTTTTATTTGTGGGTTTGGGTTGGGTTTTTTTGGTGTTACAAGACTGCAGTAGGGATCAAGGAAGTGCATGGTCTAGTCGGCCTAACCACCTCATGGAGGAAGTATCTAGAGCCTTGGCATCTCAGTATTTGCAGTCATCACCTCTGAATGTGGGTCACAGCCAAAGCTGAGAAACCGTGGAAAACGTGTTGAGCAGCCTGGTTGCTTAAAGAAGAGTGTGGCAAAAAGAGAATACAAGGAGGTTGTGGAACAAGGATCCTGGGCTGGATGTGTGAGACAGTTAGGATGGTGTCAACCCAAACTACCTCAGGCACTAGGTGCTGCTGCCTGGAGACAGGGGTATGTCTCTGGCTGGAGCATCCAGAGAATGCCTCCATGTGCTGGGGGTGTAACTACAGAGTTGGTCAGCAATATTAGGTTTCCCCCAGTAGAGTCTCGAGCACTGGGTATATAAAAATAAATTAATTAGTAAATGATTTAATAGGGAGGTCCAGCAGCAGGCCAGCTTGGGCTGGATGCCTCTGGAGAGGGAACTAGAACAAAGAAATCCGCAGACTTTTGCAGCCTTACAGTCTATGCATCCATTCTTCTGGTGCTCTTCATGTGCCTTGCATTCACTTTTTGGTCCAATGATGGTTTCTGGTCTGGTGTCTTATAAATCTTTAGTGGATTCTTTCTCCAGGTGTCCACTCAGGTGGGCTGTTTACTGTTCTTACCTTGTCAAGTTGCCAATTCTGAGGGCTGTAGCCTCCTTGTCTTCTGGTGTGTACTTCTTGTGCACTAGCTCAGTCAGCAGAGCATGGGAAACTAAGAATTCCTTGATTTAGAATAAGGACTACATAGCAACAACTAAAACATTCGTGTGTTGTCAACATTATTCTCATACTAAATTCAAAACACTGCACTGTACCAGCTACTAGGAAAATTACTAAGAAAATTAACTCCATTCCAGAAAAAATCATATCTAGGTGAAAGTTCACAGCTTGCAGCCTAAGGCTTCAGCAAACCCGGCTACTCATGCTAAGCAAGCACAGCTAAGCAAACAGGACACAAAAGCACACAATGTTATAATTGCAAGTGACATTTTCCTATTTACAGCTTTCTTATTAGGCTAAAGCATTAATATCTCTCAAAAATATCTTCAAAGGCAATTGCTGCTCAGTCGATGCAGGCAATTTTGCATCAGTTTCCTCTCAGCTTAATCTTCAGCAACATGGTTGCCATTCACTACACTTAAAATACAGGTTAACATATGGATTTTACACACATATATAAAATAATATATATAAAACTTGTAACGCTTGATCCAAGTACGCTGTCTTAACATAAAAGTTGAAGGGTATGAACAATTTGCTAGACTTTTATGGTCAGAGTTGTAATTGCACAGCAATAATTTAATTACTCAAATTTAATCTTTTAGACCCGCTTCTTATCATGTTTTAGTCTGTGTGACTCATGAACTGTAAGCATTCTAGAACACTGAAAAAACTATGCCATGCACTGTAAGTGGAAGTAAATTAAATTTTTGGTAATTATTTGAAAGAAAATTATGTGTGGGTGTTCAAAAGCAACTCATTACTCTGATAACCTGTTATCCTTTAACCGTATTATGTAGGAAAAGTTTTGCATTCTCTAAGTAAAATTATTTCAGGTCATATATTAAAAAATAACCTTTTTGTTGTGTTGTATGTTTCATGTAGGTGAGGGGTTTTTTGCCCCTTAGGTTCTTTTCCTCTTGTACTTTCTAACATCACTCTTACTTCCACTTCCTAAGTACTTTTGTTCTATTTGGTTTCTCTTTAATTTGCTAGTGTAGACTACAAACCTTCTGTTCTGAGTTCAGGAAAGAGTCAAAACAATGAAAATTACTCAAAGAGAGGCTTTCCATATGAAGTCTGGGACTTTATATGGAAAGAGTTAAATTCCCATGAAAGAGGGTGCAGTTTTGAGATGAGCTGTTACCAAAATGGTCAAAACCCATCCTTCTGTCACAAACCCTAATCTTTTCTTTTCATCTCTTCCAGTCCTTGAGACAGTTGTAGCTGAAAACCAGCTGAGCAGACTGTCTGTACACCCCACCCAAAACAGAAACATCCTCGTCCAGCCAGGTCTCAGCAAGCTGATCTGAACTAGTACTAAAGGACTTCACAGGATAACCAATAAAGAAAATGAGTCTGAGCAGACCTCAGTGCTGGCTGGGCTCAGCACGAAACAACAGCTGCATGAAGGTCGCAAATATGAGGCCAGATTTTGGATTGCACAGTCCTGCGAGCCACTGTGCCATGGCCAGAGTGGAGTTAATGTTCCTCATGGCAGCTGGTATGGGGCTGTGTTTTGGATTTGTGCTGGAAGCAGTGTTGGTAACACAGGGATGTTTTAATTACTGCTGAGCAGTGCTAGGACAGAGTCAAGGCCTCTACTGCTCCTCATCCCACCCCACCAACAAGGAGACTGGGTGTGCACAAGGAGTTGGGAGGGGACACAGCTGGGACAACTGACCCCAAGTGACCCAAGGGACATTCCACACCATATGGTGCCATGCTCAGCATATAGAGCTGGGGGAAAATGAAGGAAGAGCGGGACATTTGGAGTGGTGGCATTTGTCTTCCCAAGTCACTGTGACACATGATGGAGCCCTGATTTCCTGGGCATGGCTGAACACTTACCTGCCCGTGGGAAGTGATGAAAAAATTCCTTGTTTTGCTGTGCATGAGTTTTCATAATTTAAGTCTTCCAATCCGCTCGCCCACCCCAACAGGAGGGCAGCAAGCATGAGGCTGCATGGAGCTGAGTTGCCATCTGGGCTTAAACCACGATGGCAATGAAAGCAGGACTTCCAAACAAGATCTTGAAGAGAAATCAAAATCTTAATGCCCTCCAAACCTGTTTGTTTACTAAAATATGCAATTGAAGCCAGCTAGAGAAGGTAGGAAAAAACTACTTAATGTAATAACAAAAATATTTTGGTAGTTATCAAAACTTTTTTTACAACATATAATATTTTCAATCAAAACATTGCCTTTTAAAATAAATTAACCTAGAATTAATATAGTTTTACCATTGTCTGATCTTCTGAATTAATCTTCCCAGATGCAAATTAAGGTAGCTCATTCTGACATTTGTCTTCCTCTGGAACTACCACTATGTATCAATTTTAAGACTTTTTTTATAACCTTTCTTTGAGTGACATTTTATAAAAATCAGGAAATTAGTTATGGAGAAAAGTTGAGTTAGTCTTCTTTGAGAACAATCGAGATTGAATCCAGGTGTATCCCATGATCTTCCTCAGTGCCCCAAGAGATTTCATATCATTATTCTGTTATTCATTCTGGAGTTAATTTAATAATGTAATATAAGGACACTCCAGAGATATCACAAACCCATAATGTATTATCTCTAATTTATTCAAGTTAATCCACTATGGAGATATTCCGCTGAATCTCTCGGTGACTTTCATCGAGGAGGTCATTGAAGTTTCTAGTTCTGTAAGTATGCCAGTAAATCATTTGCAGATATGACTATTCAGACCTTCTTATACCAGACTAATAGGATCCTCACCTCTGTGGATGAGACCATATGGCTAATGTCAGAACTTTCATAATGCCTTCAAATTAAATGCATCTCTCTTCTGGTCCTTTCAGTGGATGTCATTCTTCAAGGAATTTACTTCTGCTTTCAAAGTAGTTGTGTCTTTTCAAGGCCCTCAGCACTGGTTTGGTTTTGATCTATCTTTCTTTTTACAAAATAGTGTTTGATTACTTCGGCTGTAATTATGAAAAAAAATAAATTAGCATAAATTTAAAAGATGTTGGAACAGTAGATGATGCATAGCAGTAGGTAAATTTTGCCTGTCATGCATCTTCCAAGCCGCCCTGACCAATCATGTTAGAAGTTTGAAAATGCTTTTTTAAGGGCTAAAATATAATAGGATTTCATATTATTTAAGAAGGGAATATTGATTTCGTTTCTTTAGATAAGATTTGCTGGATTTACTTTCTTATTAATTACAAAACTTACCTAGAAAATCACATCCAAAAGCAGTGTTTCCAGCCTGTGGGTGATGACTTTTTAGGCACCATGGCAATTATTATTTGGAACGTTTAATATGTTTTACAGCAGAAGAAGACAGACAAAATAATTTTTCCCCTCAGCAGTGATTGTTATCAAGGATTTGAATTTTCCCCATACATTCTTCAGTCTATTTCTATGAATCTGGGTGTAGGAATATCCTGAAAAAAATTGTTTTGTACTTAATGTACAAACACCTTGTTAATCTTTTTCTTACAGGCAATAGGCAATATTTATTTTCCTTACAAGAATTCATTCTGTACCTAAAAATGGTATTTTTAAAAAAATATTCTATTTATACAGACATTTTAACCTTCAGTAACTCTTCCTTGACTCCTTCCTAGAGAATGCAGTCTAATGTGACATCCCTTGACAAAACACTGGGTAACTACCCAGCTCCAGTACCCCTTGCTTTTCTAAAACTGTAGCTCAGTGTGTATGAAAGAGAGACTATATAATTCATGTTATTAGAGAAATAACCATGCTTTTAACACAGAGAAAGGCAACCCTAGGAAGTTAGGGATGGATAATAAAGGAGTATCTATGTCATAGTGAATTAGGGCTTTATTCTTTTTCCATTTCCTAGTGAAAAGTCCCGAGTAACCTGAAGTTTAACATGAAATGCAGCAATAGTTATATAGTTATATGTGTCAGACTTAGATGGTACAGTAATCCTTCGTTCTGGTGCTGAAATTTTGTTCCACAACTCAAGTCAGAAAGTCAATTAAGGATGTGTGACATAATAACGTACATGTGTACAACAACTCTTCTCTATATATAATTTGTAGCACAGAGGAGACATGAGAACAGTGACATTTAGCATGATTTTCTATCTTATACTAAGAACAGCTACATAAATAATGGGATTGATTTTTTTCTTCTGTCCAAGAAGTATATTCTTTCAGGGATTTATTGCTTTTCTGGATTGTGATTCATGAAAAAATTGTTATTAATTTTTATGCCATAGCATTTACTCACTGAAGTGATTATTAAAACATAAGTCTGAAGCGATCGTTTTATGGTGTTTATAGTTGCTGTTAGAGGAAATGATGTCTTCAGATGTATATCACTCTATGTTTCTTGAACATATCTCATGAGAAGATAGCGATTTAAAGTGAAGATCGCTGCACAAAACTTTTTGGTCTTCCCAAAACAATCTTTTGCTCTTTCTTCTCTAAGATGGCATTGAAAGCAAACAGGAAATAGTGGCTGTAATGCCCTCTGTGGTTCGGGTAAGCCATTCAACAAGAGGTAACGCATATTTTGGTCGGCAGAGGCTTTGCCTACCAATAGACTTCGTGTTCTGAAACTTTTTGCACATTCATGTTCACTTGCTTTTTGAAGCATGCTGCAATAGAAAGAAAAATTCTACCCTTTTTTTGGTGATTTTTTTATGCTTTTATTTGTTTGGTGCTTTAGAAATTTAACTGACTTGTAAACTTTTTCCAATTATTCAGAAAATAACATAAAAAACAGTTTTTCAGCTAGTTGCCACATACTTCTCTCCTGGAAATGTTGGGGAAGTACTGTTTTGCAAAATGATACCAAAAAAAATTAGTAATGGTGTTCATTTAAACTATTCTTCAATAATTAAATGTAGTTTTGTGCCTGCAAAGTGAAATAGATGGCTTTTCAATGAATCACAGAACTGACCTGATGCATCCCCAACTGTATGAGCAAATTAATTGCCGTGAGGGAAACTGTTTGAGTATTAGCAATATGCTATGCATGTTTTCCTCAGATACAAACAAAATATATGAGATATTTATTTTGACATTAACATGAGAAATGTTTCCAAAACTTTCCCCCTTCATCAGCTTCTCACTATAGTTAGAGTATACTCCACATCCTATCATCTTTCTTGGTGCTCAGTGATCAAAGGCTATAGATACCTGTTAGGAATAAATGCTGTAACTCAACTTCATGCCCTTAATTGTTAAGCTATACTTGCAGGTTGTGTCAGCACTGTCAGGACAAATGGTATGTCCATTTCCTAGAAGAGGAGTTAGAAAACTTTCCCTTAGTTTTCCCTAAAACTTAGACTCACAGAAACTGATCTCTGTACAAAGCTGTTGCTCTGGTTGACCGAAGCCACATAAGTCATCATTTGCAAGATTGATTTTTGATCATGCTTTATATTCATTTAAATGGACTGGAAATAAATGGGTGTAACAGAATGTAGCTTGTCCTAAGTAGAAGTACTGTGCAGTAACAGCACTTACTGACAACTTAAATGCAAATGATAGCAAGACTTCAAATTACTTGAAATTTGCCAATATTACAAAGGCCACCTATGACAAATGAGACTGACTACTGAGCAATTACAAAGTCTTTTTAATCATCAGACAGCAATTTGATAAGCAATTTCTGTGGTACTTAAAAATTTAAGGTATTAAGCTGTCAAAGGAACTACTTGCTAATAGATAGCCATGGTCGTACAACAGTTTGCAGCTCTTGCTAACATTTCAACGTTTTCATAATAGAAAAATATTCCTTAGATATGGATAAAGACTTCCTCAGAAAATTCAGGAGAAAAGCTTTCCACTTTCTTGATGACTCATAAGAAAAACAGTGTAGCTTAAATAAAAATTATTTTATTGTTGCTGGAATTCATCTTTTCATTTTAAGGCAAAAAAAGAGCTTTTAGTTTCTCTTATTAGGGTTAAATCTCTTCATTTCGTGTCTTGATATTACATTTTCATTTCTCAATATATAGTAAACCTTTCCAGTGTATAAAAATAATTATCAAACTAGAATCTATTCAGTTAAGAAATTCTTTTGACTTGTGTGACAGTAGAATGGTTATGCCACATCCCTTCCCAGTTGCAGCAGGGACTAAGAGAATATCTATGATAGTAAAATAGCAAAATCAGAGCACAGGGTAACCTAAGACAAGAGAAACCAAAATGGCAGAAATATACTTTCAGAAAAGAAATCCAATTTTGTAATCTGGAATTGTGGTAACATGTAAGAAAACTGCTTGAAAACTGTCTGCAAGTGAAGCCTGGGAGTACTGTATACAACTACAGAGTTTGTAATGGTTAGACAACAAGTTAATTATACATAAATTTGAAATCTACACCATACAGAACTAATTTAATAAGGGTTGAATAAAATGGGACTTCTTGGGAAGTAGGAGTGAGTTTCTTTTTTGGAGGACATAGCAACTTCGTTCTAGCAGTTTTTCTGTTCTGTTCGCTTAACGTACATGCTTAATCTTCTACAAGGCTCAGATCCTGGCTTCCAAGACTTGACTGGTTTATTTTCTGGATTGTAGTTTTCCAACAGGGAAAACAGCAGGGAGCTGGAATTTAATGGAATCATCAAATATCACAAGGAGAAGCAGGTAGTCAAGTTGAGAGACCTTGACATTTAACAGTTTGTGTCAGTAGTTACAGGGATTTGATAAGATTATTTGGTTCTTTCCATCTAAGCTATCATGGTTTTTTTCCTTCTTCCTTTTTTGCTTACTTTACACATTTTGTTAGAGCCCTGCAACAATTTAACATGCCATTGTCAGTTATCTGTAATTTAGATTAAATTTAAAATAAATTTAAAATAAAGATTGTCAGCAATCTGTAAATTGCATTGATGCAGAGGCTTAGGTGAAGTACGCAGTAACTTTATGTGTCTATCCATTAGAATTTTATAGAGTTAGTCTGCGGTTTTTATTTACAGCATTCTTTGTATATTTTAGGACCAATAATAAAGTTTCTGTCCATTTAAAACCTTTTTATTTCACAGATTTTGAGTAGTTCAGTTGCTAAATCAGAATGCTTCCTTCCAAGAGGTTTGATGAACTGTGGCTTGTATGCACAGTGTAAATGTTTTTGGATTGTTCTGGAACAGGGCCACAGAAACAAAAACCTTGTGCCTTCTCCTTACTAAAACATGACCATTCTACTTCTGCAGAAAAGTACGTATATGATGCTTTAGTGCGTGTCAGATTTGCACCTCTAATTGATTTGATGATTGTAAGTTTGAGTTCTAAGTGAAGTGCATTTCACAGAAACAGAATCACAAAATGGGTAATCTTGGAAGAGACCATAGCAGGTCATCTGGTCCAACCTCCCTGCTCTAGCAAGGTCAATCTAGAGCATATGGCACAGGATTGTGTCCAGATGGTTCCTGAGTATCTCCAGTGAGAGTGACTCCACAACATCTCTGGACAATTTGTTTCAGTGCCCAGTCACCCACAGAGTAAAACAGATTTTCATGTTCCAGTGGCACTCCCTGTGCATCAGTTTGTGCCCATTGCCTCTTGTCCTGTTGCTTGGCACCACTGAGCAGATCTTGGCTCCATCCTCCCGACATCCTCCCTTCAGATGCTGATTGACATCGATGAGTTCCCCTCTCGGTTGTGTTTTCTCAAGGCTGAACGGACCCAGATTCTTCAGCCTGTTCTTGTACAATTCATCAAGAAATATTTGTCTTCTGTTCAAAGCTACAGAAACGTCACTTTGTGTTAAAATATGATGCAATCTCGCCTTCTTGTCTGGGATTACTTTCTTCAGGCCAGATTCCTAGGACTTTCTTTTATTTTGCACTGGACTTTTTCCCTCAGAGAAACATTTTCCTTTGCTAAATCTTAGTCCTGAAAGCCATTTCCTTGGGCCTTCTTGATTGTGGCAGAGAAGTTTAATTACTGCTGATGGCAACTGATCTGTCATGCAGGCATGTTCCATTTTTACAAAACTATGACTCTTTTTTTTTTTCATGGAATAAATACTGAGAAAACACAGGATAGCACAAATATAAATAATACCATATATCAAGATCATTATTTCACTGTATCCTAGACTTGTGAATTCCATAATCTTTCATAGAAGTTCATAATCTTTCTGCCTTTCATATATGCTCCTCTTCCTGTACTTAGCTCTAAGTTACTGAGCAGGCAGATTAATGGATAAATTCTCAGTTATGCCTTCTCTGAATCCATAAAATAATTGTTTTTCATGAATGATATTTAAAAGTGTGATAAGAAGGTGTGAAGTCCAAATTTTTTTCATGTTTCATGTGAGTTTAAGCTGGCACAGATTAAATCAATTTAATTTTATCATTAATTTCAGTGAGGAAAGATATTGAACCCAGGCAGAAAAGAGAAAGTAGACAAAGAGGGGGAAAAGGCAATTAAAAATAATGCTAAAGCACTGAAGTGTTAATTCAACTCTTTTATAGGCTTTGATTGGCAGCAACACAGGCCAGGTTAAAATTTTAAGAACGCCTGTAAAACACTTCCCTGTGTTCATCAGCCTGGAGACCATTATCCAGTTCTCCCAACTTGCAGGTACGTTGGTTAGATATGCAAGGGGGGAAAGATAATCCAGAAGGATAAATAAGAAGGCAGCGTGATATCTGTGCACCTGTGACACAGGTCTCAGCTCGGTTGCTCACAGGAGCAAAACAAATTTTGATTTTGGAGAAGTACAGATGGCAAACAAGCAAAAAGATGTGCAGTTCAGTTCTGGATTAGGTTTTGCTCCAATATTGTATTTGTCTTCAAGTCTGAAATGGTGCAAGTCTGAACAAACGGTTTTGTTTAGATTTGTGCTACTATCATATCCAAGCAGATATTCCAAGATTACGTGCACAAGTGGCAGTGCATGACGAGGATTAGTGATCCTGTTACATTGATTAGTGATCCTGTTACATTGATCAGAAATAAAAATCTCATAAAAGTAGATTTCCGCTCTTTCAATGTTCCCTTCACCAGGACTAGGAAAGACACGCATCTCTCAATATCTTTTTTAAGTCCAATATGCTCTTAAAAAAAAAAGCTGAGAAGACAGTACTTCTTTTTCAGAGATTATCTATTGATCTATCTTTAATTATAAATGAAAATTTGTCTCTAATTTATACAGATTCTTTCACCTCTATATTGATTCTTTCCTAAAGCGATGTTTTAAATTCCTTGTGTTTAAAATCTATTTCTCTGTTTACTTTAGTACAAAAATTAAAAGAACATATACACGTCATCAGAAGCAAGTAATTAATATTATATTATTTTTAAATGGCAAGTGGCACTATCTCTATAGCTTTTCTCTTTTTTTTATTCCATAATTACATGCTGAAAGATCTATTAGAAAATAATATAACTAATTCCTAAGAAAGGTCAATATCAGTGGTGATCTGCAATACTTTGTTTCTCAGCACTGTAGCTGCCAAAAAAAGGTTTCAAGCAACATTAGCCTTAAAATCACTAGTAGAGAAACACAATTTCTTCATTATATTTTCACCTAAAACCAATTTAAATGCTGCATACTTAATTTTAAATTACTGAAAAGAAACATTCTTGATTTGACTCAATTCTGTAAAACTAAACAGGAACATCTAAAATCTGAAATTTCCCCATATGAAGATCTCCAGATAAAAATCGAGCAATATTACCAGGGGAGAGTTTAATTCCTTCTTGAAGCCCTTCTTTACCTATTGTATGTTGTGCAAACAGTAGGAACATACAGCTTGGGGAATCGATACATACTTACTATAACATTCGAGAGGCAAAGAAGACTCCAAATAAAATTTTTAAAAGCTAGATTCGTCCAGCTCTTTTGGATTTTATTTGTGAATACTGCCATTGGGTGGTTAATAACAAATTAATGTCCTCTGAATACCATTGTGGTGATGTAGAACTGCTTACGAATCCATCTGAATGCACAAAGATTGGTGACTTCATGCACTGTGTTCTGAAATGCCTGATAAATGTAATTTCTGGTAAATGTTAACATGATTAACAAAATATTAAATAACATGAAGGATTTTCAGGGAATGACTCTCGAGCAAAGATCTTGAGATTTTGAAATAGTGAATAATAGCAACTGAGGCAATGTTACAAACGTACAAATACTAATTTCTTTTCAAAGTGCACTTTTATCCTGCCATGAAATTAGAAAGAACAGAAGAACTCTTTATTTTTGAAAAGAAACAAGAATACAGATAGCTTCAATGAGCTAATGCTCACTTGAAAAAATGAGGTGACAATTATAGTTCCAAGAGAAAAATGGCACTGCAGTCTGTGAAAGGAAATACTAGAGGCAACATCAGAGTGTGAGGCAAGATGGATGCATGAGGTAACATTATCTGAAATCCACTGGGTTTTGATTTTCTGTAAGTAAAAAAAAGCCCAAATCCCTCAAATAAACCAACTCTGCGAAATTTCTAGAAAGTCCTTCGACCTGCGCTCTTCCTCAAAGCCTCAAAATATTAGATGTTGCAGACAAAACTGCCTGCAACAAAATATGTTTAGGTTACAAATTATCAATATTTTGATATTTGCTTCTTGTGCATTGCAGAGTGTGACTTCCCCTCTATCTGCATGGTCCTTTGGTATCTTTTCAGATTCTAGCCTAGCCTATTTTGTTGCTTTTTTATATATCATTGACTTATTTTTTACACCATCTATACTCTCTCTCATGGGATTCATGCTCTGATTGAAAACAGATAAAAAACAGATTCCAAATATAAAATAGACGGCATATATCTTATAAAACATATCTGCAATGTGTTCTGTTGGTAAATACAGTTCCCACCTGATTTATCTTTGCCAGATCTTGCTAGTGTTTATTGCGGGGGAAAACAGTCAAAAATATGTTCTAGATGAATGTGTAAACATCCCTATTTCGTTGTGACATAAGCTATGTTCACAGTACCAGGATAGAGATGCTAGTAAGTTATGTTCTTGTTTTTATTTTTTGAAGACAAATCTGGAACTTAGAACCTTGTAGTGTTAGGATACTTCTGATGCTTCTGAGAAGTGGAAATTTTTGTTCATTCCATCATCCAACTCTATCAAAGTTTCAGAGTGCATAAGGCAATATGCTTCATTTCATTTCTTCTATTTTCTCTTGATCTGATGGCTGAACTACTTGTAAGTCTCTTGGCAACTCATCTTACCACCTGAGGATAATAACAGGCTCATAGAAAACCAGGTTTTTATTCTGAAGCTTTATTTATCCGGTAACATAAATTTCAAGCAGTGTCCATATGTCTTGCCTCCTCACTGAGAAAATAAGAGTGCAACAACCTGCACAATCAGTATGCATTCACTCTCTGAATCACTTGCTCTAAATTAAAATAAGTTGCAATTGCTTGCCTCTTGCTCATCACCATGCTGTGCCAGCATAGAATAACCCAGGGATTTAAGGGGTCAGAACTATAGCAGACTTGTAGTATACTGACTCAGTTTGCGTCACAGTTAATATTGTGGTTTACTTTGTGATACTGCATGTAAAACTCTGTATTTACTGTTTCATTTTTTTTAAGTAAGAAGCATATGATCTTTATTTATCGTATTCTACCAATGTCATTTTTTCTTGCATTTTCAATTAAAGGAAAATTTTGACAGTCTACTGAAATTCTTAATTTTGGTTCTGAAAATGAAATGTGTTTTTAAGTATCTCTGTAACATTACCCAGCTCTGCCAAGCATCCACTACTTGAAGAACTCTAAGAATCAAAACCAAAGTTCATTTCTCTTTTCCTAAGATAGTTATTTGTCTTCAAATGCATAAATTTTGCTCAGCATGGAAACCTACATCTTAGTAATACAATGAAGTAAGGCATCAAAGAAATTGAAACAGTAGTACAAATTAAGTAAATGGCTGATTTAAAACACTCATATGTACAATATTATTTCTCTTAAAAATAATATAAGAATTGCCTGAGGTTTTTGCTGTGAAAATTAGCACTGATATAGTTTGAAAATATGAAAAAGTATTAAGCTGGTGAAAAAATTTAAATAATAATAGTTTTCCTCTGTATCATTATTACTCTTAAATCATATAATTGAGTTTCAGAGAATGCATTTCTAAATATATCTTGAGGAGAGCCATTGGCTTGTTGGAAAATACTCATATTTATCTGGTGATTCAGGTCTGGTATATCCGTGTCCATTTTATTATGCAGTGTCAATACATTTTAAAAACAATCTGAAATCCAGATAGTTCAGACAGACAATTATAACATTCATGTTTCATGGCTTATGAAGAATGTTATGGTATTGATGTTAATAAAAGAAGAGTGAAGGCTATGTGGGATTTTGAAATAAATTTATTTCAAAAACCTGCAAGTTACATACTCCATAATAATGTTCTTGATTAGCAGAGCCCATCACTTCCTCTGGGACACACACAGAAGTTCTTTGTTAAAGATTTGCCTGTGAGTGGTATCCTAAAAATCACTGAGCCGCAGGAGTTGGAGTGGCAATGATGACAGAGTGACATCTTTGTCTGCAGACTCCTGCATATCTCACACCTTGCTTAACCCTGTCTCTGATCCCTCCTGAGTACACATTTTGGAAGAATCAGAAGAAGAAAAAACATACAAAAAAATCCTACTGACAGTGCAATTTTGTTGTATAATAAGATTCACCAACTTACTGAAATTATTTTTAAGAATAAGGAGGAAATGTGTTTCCTCCTACTGGGAAAGTGTTTCAGGATCTCACTGTGTGGTGATTGGAAAGTACTTTCCAATCTCTAGCCTAAATTCAGTCACAGCCAGTTTCTGCCCATTGTTCTGCTGCTAGCATCATCTTTTAGTTTAAACATCCCTTGTCTATTTTTTTTTTTTTTGGAAAATATAATGATCAAAATCTCCAGCAAGATAAAAAAGCAAAACTTTCCTCTGGTTTTGGGAGGGCATCACGAAAATCAACATCGGTGATCTCAAATTTGTGAGGGGAGAAACCTAATAAAATCCCTGTTATGAAAGTGCAGTTGAGAAGGGAAATCAATATTGAAGTGACTGAACACTAAGGTGCTTTAATATCTCATTTTGCTGGGATAGGAATTTGCTGTATCTGGTTATTCTTCCTTAGGAGTAAGCTTCTCAATTGCTGTAAAGCTGTTGAGTTGTAGGCAGAGCACTTCTGACCAAATATTGTGCTGTACCTGAGATGAGCAGTGTGCAAATTTGGAAGCCAGAAAGAAATTTTTTTTGGCTTTTTGATTTACTACCCTAGCAAATTCAAGCATTTATATTTTAGAATAGAATTCAGTTAAATATAAGACACTTTAAGTCCCACCAGTGAGGCTCAAAAGCTGGTTAAGATGTTTGCCATCAGGCAGCAAAAAGTGCTCATGAGATTGTGGAGAGGCTCTAATTAGCCAGCACTGATTAGATGACCCATGGGTGTGGGAGGAGGTGGGTATCCGCTGGGAACAGTCACCTCTAGGAGTGCACCTGCATCAACAGTTCAGTGCAGAGGTTTCCTTCAGGTGTGCATTTTCTCATGTCTGTACTCGATGCTCTGTACAGCACACCTCTTCGCTCCACTCACACTCAGATAATGGTTTTCAGCATTCCTTATTAGAGCAAAAGCTGGTCAGGATGTTCCCATAGATTGCCAGAGAGAGGTAATGCTTCTAGAAAGTTATAAAGAGCTTGGTTCAAACAAACTGGTATTAATGAGGTCCTCCCGTACAAATTCTCCAAATGAGGCAATGAGACTGAAAAATGTCTTAACTAAAACTCATTAGCCTGAGCAGTCTGCACTGTCAAGCAGCTGAGCCATGTACCCACTGCTCCAAAACTGTTTGTAGCTGGCGGGAGGAAAGAGGGCTTTGTCTTTTGTTTCAAAATCACCACACAAATGTTTAACTCATTGTACCATACGGCCTGCAATTTTAGGCTGTGTAGCCTAAATTGGTTTTGCATTGGAGAAGGAAAACAGGGTTGTGAAAATAATACGTAATGGTGAACTACTTTTTTCCTAAATTGTTAAATAGGTCCACATCATATATATATCTCTGTCAAAGTAGGACATTTTAAGTTATGAACCCTTTCTTAGTGTCTAAGCTAAATATCCCTTCCCTAAATTTAAGTCCATTGCTTCTTGCCTTTTCCCTTTGGACATGGGGGAGACTTTTTAACAAACATGGAGTATCCCTTCAGTTTCTCAGCTCTAAACTAGAATGTCAATTGTGTTTTGGCCTTCTTTTGTGGAACCTTCTTATGGAGTGGTCATTATTCTTTTTGCTGTCACTTTGAAATCTTTTTGCTACCCATTGCTTGAAATGTGGTACCCACAGTTGGATATAACTCACCATCTTCTTGGTGGGATTTGCTTTAGAGGAGGTCTTCTTCTGCTTGGCAGTATGATCTTGGAAGGAGAAGATGATGCTGATGCATGTTCAGCTTGCAAGAATCCAGAATGTCCCACCCCTCCTCCACAAAACAATTGTTCACCAACCATGTCTTTGTGCAGTTGATCGTTCCCGCTTAAATGCAGAAGCCTGTACATAATAATTCCTTTGTTTGATACATATCCATTTGACCCCTCTCATCAGTGGGACTGCGGCACTTTCCAGCTCTGAGTTTTGCACTCACTTGTATTTCTACCTTTTTGATATCTAAAAACTTGCTTATAAGACACTGCCAGAGAAGACCTGATTAGATTTTAAAGGCCTGATTCAGGCCTGGATATGCATATTTGCAGCTTCCAATCCATCCTCAGGCCTTTTGCCCTGTCACAGGAGGAGATTTGACTGATTCAATGTTATTAGGAGAGTTCCATGAAGTGCATACATTTTGATATTACTCTTCATTTTTTTCTTCCATATCTTCCATATCTTTAGAATTTTTATCTTCCATATCTTTAGAAATAGTCCCGGATTATTTTTGCAGACAGTGTAGCACAATATATAGCATTTACTGGTTCTTCTTTATGCCCTTTTTAAGACAGCCATTCTTTTATCCTCTGTAACATTATGCTTCTCAGTTCTCTGAGATCACTTAATCCAATTCTTTAAGCTTATTAGCATTAGTTTTATCTATTTTATTCTTTTATTTCTCACCATTTTTCCTTTTCTCTAACAAATTTTGGTGGGTTTAATTCTGCTAGCTCTCTGTTTATTACTTTTATTGAAGAACAAGATGGAAGAAGTGCTGAAGTTTTCACAGTCATTCCTCATGATCTGTCACTTCTCTGACTTCTGACTTCCCTGACTTCTCTGTCACATTTTGTAGCAGATTTTCTTCTTGTAAAATCAGCAGACTAAGACTTGGTATTTTCCCTATCTCATATGCAGAGAGAAAAAATTCTCCCTCCTCAAGTTTGTTGAGAAGAACAGGCTGTGAATCAGTAGTAGCTGAACAACTGGAAAACATCTCAGGATGAAAATTTTATCTACATTATAGATATTTTATTGCTGTTTCATCAAGGAACATTGCTACCTAACAATGCTAACCAACAGTGTTGCAAAGAAAAATTCTTTCCTTTTCTGATATTAGGCATTTTTGAAATTCCATCATGTGGAAGCTAAACAAAAAGTTTCTCAAAATCAGAAAGACTACAATCAGTACTAAAGTGATTAATTGCCCTTCTAAAAGGTGGAGCTGACAAAACCCACTATTCATGTAAAAGAGTAGAAGAAAAACAGATGGCTCATTGTTCTAACCAATAACGCATATTTAAGAGAAACAAACTCCACAAATTACTAAGCAAAAAACCCCAAACCCAGAACACTGCAGTAGAGTATGAATGCGATTCACACTGAAACTTACGCAGTCAAAACACCCTGAATTACAAAAATATGGCATAGAATGTGAAAGCAGAGGGACAGAGCACAGGTGCCAAGAAGCCTCTTGGTGCACAGACAGGTGTACGTTCACTGACCTCTAAGCGTAGTGCCTGCTCACGGGAACATGTGAACTGTGCAACACGACCTCACCCAGCCATGAGAACCAGCGGGTTATTGCTGTGGCAAACACATTTGCGTGGCACTGGCCATAAAATGATGCAGAGTGAGCAAATGTCAGCTTTTTAGATGATGTAAGAGTACGCAGGAGCGAAGTACTTCTGATGCTTTCCTTCCTCTTGTTTACTCAGCTGTTTTCTGGAAGGCAAATTTCTCTCTGACAAAGGCAAATTTCTTTCTGACAAAATTATTGCCTCACAGATAAGATTGTTTTTTCTTGGAACTTCTGCATGGTTTTGTTGTTGTTGTTAGACCTAGTGAAAAATGAAACAAAAATCTCACTTCCGAAGACATATGACTTGATGCTCCACAACTCAGATCCTTCTCTAAATTTGTAAACAATAACATACTTCCTCTATTTCTCATCTTTCCTGATTTTGGGTGATATTAATGTTCATCATATTTCCTTTCTTCAGCCTTATTTTCCACTCAGAAATTTCTTGTGTATGCTAAGATTGATTCCATAAGTAGAGCTGAAGCAAGAATTGAAACACTTTTCTGAATTTTTCATTTTCCAGAACCATCCATGTCCTATAAAACTCAGACCTATCAGATTATTATTCATAAAATTTCACAAGGAGGACTGGAAAATAAAAATAATATTTTTGTAACAGCTCTTACTATTTTTTATGTTGGGTTTTATGAATTCTGATAAATAAATTTTCGCATAGAATAACATAATTGAAATGGGTTGTCAGTGAACCTATGCATATCCAGATTTCAAATATAACCCTCAGGTACTTACAGATTCTGAGCTACAGTGTAATTTATACCTCTATTTTACAGAAAAACAAAGGCTTATTTTAAGCCTCTTATTTGCTATATATCACACATACATTTACAACGTGCACACTAAAAATATTATAAATATATCTAAATTATGATGTGTCATATTTTTATGTATGATTGTGTTTGTGTATGTATTTATATTTATGTTTATGTTTATATTTATATTTATATTTATTCATTAATGTTTTTATAAAATTCCTTCTCATCACAGCATAGTTTTTACATTTATTCTGTGCAACAGTTTCCTACAGTATTTTTGTTGCTGCCAGTGCAGGCTCAGGCTAGAATACATTGAATTTAATATCTATATGCATTACTGTGCACAGCAGTGACTAAAATGAATTAGTTTAGCTATGACTTTAGAGAAAATTGGGCCCTGTCTTCAAGTCAGATAAGTTTTATATGATGGGATTATTGCATCCTTTTATTAATTCTCATGATAATTAAATCATAATGTTCTTGTGCATCAACATTTTCAGTTTTTAGAACATGAGATGACTTTCATGAGTTGCTGATTTTCTCTGTTGTGACTCCACGTAAATCTGAAGGGAGCTGTTTTTAACTGTTGCATTCTCAAAAGCTGTAGAAATACCATCCGTTTGATGCGTAAACGCAACTGCACTGCTGAAATCAGCAGCTCTGTTAATGACAGTTTCAGCTATGGCTCGGGGACTTGGTGAAACATTTGCAAAGTGATGCGTCACATAGGGGGCATTTTTGCCAAAACAGCATAGAGGTGTAGTGCTTCTTGGTTATTCTTGGGTTAGTCCTCCTATTTGCTGTTTCAGGCTGGGCACTTAAATCCTCTCCTGAAGGCAACAGTGACATGAGCCTGATCGTGTGATAAGTCGGATGTACTTCAAGCCTTCACTGTGAACAACACTGTGGGCAGTTACAGCTCCATAGAAAAAAAAAAAAAAGCAACGCAGAAAATTGGCATTTAAATTGTTTTTAAGCAAGAATTGTATTTTTAAGTCTAGATGTGATCGGTTTATGTTGCAAAGCAATAGAAAAGCATATGGCTGGCAACTGACAGATTTAGTTTCTTTATCCTTGTCTTACACTGTGGCCAACTGCATGAATTGAATAATATTGTATTTTAAAAAAAGAGTCGTTTGTAGCCCAGGAGGTTCAGGCATTACTTAGTAGACACATGCAAGTCTCCTCTCAGACTCAGACTTGAGTCTCTCAAGTCTGCTCCAAATTGGTTGTTGGAATTCTACTAAAATTCTGTGGCCAATTTGCATTTTGCGTAGAAATACATCAGAAGACATGGAGGAAGAATAAATAACGTTTTTAAATGCTTTGCAGTCTCTTTTCATGAGACTATCATGGATCACATCCTAATAGAGACTTCCAAGAAGTTCCACACCAATTCAAAAACTACCGTATTCTCTGTTATATCTCAGGGTAATTTATCTGCCTTCATAAAAAATCACAATATAAATTTTGGAAATGCTAGTAGAAGCAAATAACATAATTTTAGGAAGCTCTTTCTCAGAATAATTAAATGCAAAACTTCCTATTATGTAATAATAGTGCCTATGCAAAGTTGGTTTGCATCATGAGATACATTTATCATAGTTTATGTAAAGGCAAATAAAAACAAAATAAAGAGAGGGCGAAAAATTATGTCTTGGAATAAATTAAACTGCAGTACTTCTCATGACTTTTTTTATATCATGCATAGTTTTCATTCTTTAAAAATTGTTTTGCCAGCTCTATTGTATATCTTAATTACTTATATTAATCCTAGGGATAACGACATTTTCTGCTGTATTATATGAACATCCCCTTTTTAGTGCAGGGATAGATTATTTGAAAAAAAATGTGTATTCTACCTATGATAACTTTCCCTACCAACTATTAAAATCTAATCAAAGAAGTTTTCATTTGAAAAACAATTAACTAAAGAGTAAAAGGAAAATGGCTGTTTTTCCAAAACTTGAAAAAATTCAAGAAGAATGAATTCAACTTGAATTCAAAATTCAAGAACAAACAATGATACAAAGCTGCAAACATGTCAAATTGCAGAAATGTAAACAGAAGAGGTAGAATTTAGAACTACATGAAGAGAAGTGGGGATATCAAAGTAAAAGTTAGTAGAGCTAAAGACTACACATTTAAAAATAATCTTACAAGTACATCCAAGATCTATGGAGAAGAAATATAACTCAGTTTGTAAATACTTTGCTTGGCTGGAGGAAGTTGTTCAGACATGCAAATCTCTCAGATATTTTTTGGTTCTTAAAATGTTTTCCTACAGCCGTGAAGATCTTCCATTTTGTTATTGTCTTATCGCAGATTTCAAATGTTTTCTCACCTTTATTTAAAAAAATATTTTAAATAGGCCGAGACTATAAACCTCGGTATTCTCTACAACCATTTCAGTGTTTGATTGAACCTTGTGTTAGTCCAGTGCTTTGCCTTTCTGGAAGAGCACAGCAGGAGGATGGTGCTTCCTTAGCTCATGGTGCCCCAGCTGAAGAGAACCAGGAACAGTGCAGAAATAACTCACTGGAAAGGTCTCTGCAAAGAATGGGCAGTACTATTCATAAGTGGCCTAGCCAGTGCATTCTTCTGCAGAAAGCATAATAATAAAGTGAAACGGGAGTCTGAGAGATCACCTACTTTACCCCACCTCATCTAATACGCCCACCATTTGTTGTAGCATTCTAACCTGCAGGTACTGCCCTTATCCTTTTTCATCATTGAAGCTTTCTACATCAGAGTGTGGTAATTATGTCCTTCAGGTTCATTTCTGTTGAAATACTGTCTGCCTGATTATTTCCCAATTTATGTCTGTGCTGCTGGTTATTTCTCTTATTTCTGGAAATCATGCCAGTTCCTGTTGTGTTCAAATGCTATTCAAGTGGTGCCAACTATAATGGTATCCTCAAAAATACTAACCTGTCACTTTTTTGGTGGCATCTGTGGGTTTATAACAGGTCTTTTATCATCCAGTTTTGTCACAGAGAAACTACTAGAGAAGAAAGAATACAGTACAATTGAGAAAGAAAAAAGCCCAACACCCAAATTTTTTTTTTTTTTTTTAATGAAGGAAAAGATCTGGGTTTTTTTATTCAGGAAATCAAATAATTTGTTTGAAGAGCATATTGAAATGTAGACTTGGATAACTCAGACTGGACCTACATTTATCTGTAGACACACAAACCCTACTAAATCTCATTTCCTTTGGAGGCTGGATACCAGAGTGTCTCAGATAAGCACTAGACTTGCAATTAAAGAGTCTCTTTAAATCTCTGACATATCCAAACTTCCTTGTCTGAGTCTTTGGACTACAATAGCAGAATCTTTAGTGTCACTCAGCTTTGCAAGGTCATATTTAACACAGAGGACTCCTCAGCTGTATTCTTCTGTAGGGGTTTCAGATAGTGAAGGATAAAAAATATCTATTGACGTAATATTATACTTCATTTTTCTAGTGGTGCAATATAAATTTTCCGCTAATTCTCTATCTTAGAAAATGAAATGTTAAAAAGTATGGCCCCTCTTCATCAAAGTGAAATGCAGTTTTATATAAAGTTCATTTCTTAGATTTGATATGAGGAAAACATAGGAGAGCTGTCTCTCTGTCATCTTCCGTTAATTCCATGTCATCTGAATTCACTCAAATTTTGTATCCATGTTTTATACCCATAAATTCTAAGCCATCTCTTTTTCATTTATCAGTTTTAGAGCTTTGGAAACTCCATTACTCTCTCAGTTAAACACATGAATATATTCATACATGTGGAGGATCACTCAGCCTGTAAGAAAAATAAACTTATTTCCTTTATTACAGTCAGCAGTGTGTGACTACACAGACAATCAAGCCTGTATGAAGGTTCGGTGGTGTTTGGACGGTCGGGACGGATGGAGACGAGAGATCTCTGAAGTCAGGTCTTAGAGCATGAGGTTTATTACGAAGGGCGTGGGTACAGGGGGCCTGCTTAGAGCTGCCAGCCGCAGCTCGGAGCAGGCCAGAGAAGTAAAGGAGAGCAAGAGAGAGAGAGAGCTGAAGAGGAAGACCCAGTAGAAGTCCTTTACAATACAATAAATCATCTTCTGTGTTGAATATTCTAATTTCCATCAACCAACCTAGTACAAGATACAAATCTTATAGCATTTACATACAGCCTATAAGAATCATTGCATTACTATACTGCGTTACGTTTTAAACTCTAAAACTACTCTTTGGACCCCTTCTGCCAAGCTAGCAGGGTCTGCTCTGACCCCTGGACCTGTTTTCAAGCAGAGGGTATTGTTTCATCAAGATGGGACTACCTTCAGTGGCCATACCATTGTTTTCCAGTTGTTCAGTAACCAAGGCCTGGTATCTCAAAGTATGCTTTCATTTCTATCTGGTTCATAGTTTCCATATACTCAGCATCTTTTGCCAGGCAATCATATTTATAAGTCTTTCCTGTTTCATCTTCCCCAACACAAGCCGCATGAAAAAGACCATATTTTTACACAGTCATTGAAGTAAGATTTCTGTCTGGAGATCCAATCCAAGTGTTTCAGATCTGGCCTAAGAATCCAAAGGAGATTCTCTTCACTTCTCTCTCTCTCTCTCTCTTTTTTCTTTTCAGTGAAAAGAAAACTATATAACTGCCCTTTTTTAAACAACATTTTAAAATGAATGAACTTTTCTGAACTGCATTTCTTACCAGATTCAATAATAAAACTTTTATTAATTATGAATTTGGCAGCTTTTATAATACAGATTTTCATAACCTCTGCACTTTATGGTATTGCATCTTTTGAAATCTTTAAAGCATGCCAAAAATCAAGCTTTTATAATAGATATCTTTTATGACACACAGCAAAAAGCACTCTAGATTTTCAGAGCTTAATTATGTAAATTTCTCTTAAAATTCAGAAGATAAAAGGGTATGAAAATTAGCATACTCATCAGGTTCCTGCATTTCAAAAACTCTACTTCTGGAGTAAGCCCTGCATTAGACAGATTACAGGAAATTTATTTTGTGTCTTTGTTCCCAAAAGTTTGGTCATTGTGTTTAGGAACCTGACAGACACGAATACTGCTAAAGGATAATGAAAGGCAAAAGATTTTCTGCTGCAATTTTGTGTGATACAGAGAAGACTCATTGCTTTTGAAGGGATTAGGATCTGGGTGCAAACAAAAATCAATGAAAATGCCAGTGGATCTCAACAGGAAAGAACAATAGGCTTTCAAATTAGAAACATGATTAAAATGCTCTTGTGACACCTGCTTCATTTCTGGCTATTGCACTGCATATTTTTTTCTACCACTTTCTGAAGGCTGAACATATTACAAAAGGAAGGATAGTACCCCAAAGCGTTTGCAGCAGCAAAGTCAGATAGGCTTGAGATTTCCTAAGATTAATTTCGTCCAGAGGACCCAGAGCTTCTGGGTGAATAACGCTCCATCGTTGGTGGATTGAAGTTACTAAGCTTTGCAGAATCCTGCCAGCGCCCCAAAGAAAGATGTGTTCAAAGAAAAACAAGTTTTTATTTCCACAAAGAACTCATTACAACATCTTTGTTTCTACTTCCAGCAAACTTTCCCACATGAAATAAATTCTGGCAAACAAAAATGAGCAAATTTCTCTGACAGCTGCTGATAGTTCCATACGATCTCATGTTTTAGTTTCCACACAATGCTGAAAAATAATGTCTGCAATGTGGTTTTAAGAGCCTCACAAAAGGAAGAAGACAGATGTGGATGTGGTTTTGATGCAACGTTTTTCCAAGTCATTAACACTACACATCTCCTATCCCACCAGTGTCTGAAGACAGTAATTTCCTGACTGAGGGATGGTCTTTCTTTGGTCCTTGCACATTTCTTAGTGTATGGTCAGGCACACACATTCTCCTCAGTGCATATAAAATGTCTGAGATGTTAAAACAAAGCTGGGTTTGCTGTCTTCAGGTAACTCATGGGACAAATGGACAACTCATTTTATCTCTTGACAGGTAAAAGATGAAACATTTCAGTTCCTTTAAGAGAAGAAGCTAAAATGGTTTTGCACTAAAGAAAACCTTGTGCTACTGATGAAAGACAAATTATTAAATACTTATACACAAGCAAAAATTTGAAGTAACCTTAGTAATTCTTTGAGTTTCTTATGATGATCATATCCTTTTCTGCCATCTGTTCCATTGGCATATAGTTTACAATTCTGATAAAATCTGTTGTGAAGCGATCTCATTGCTAAAAATGATGGTAATACCAGAGGAAATGTTTTTCATTTTATGTCAGTAAGACTGTGCTCTTGCTCTTGTTGAAACCTTATCAGAGAACACTGAGAGTACTGCATCTGAGAGGGATGAGAAACTTCCCTAATTTTCTTTTTGGTAAACACACTCTGAAATACATTTATATTTATCAGGTGCAATGCTAAGTTAATGAATTTACATTAAGTTATTTTGAGAGTCTAAACTCTTAATGGTTACTTTGTAGTGAATAATTATGGGGACCAAAGTTAAGCATGAAAGATTGCAAATCTAAAATTACAAAATCAAGCAGAGAAGATGTATCAGATGGGCTTGTCAAGAAGAAAACAACAATGAAAGTTCTACTAATATGTAACTGTGTTAGAATGGCACCAAGAAGACTGTGAGGCAACATAAACATTCAAGGTTAATAATATGGTGCCAAGACAAGTTCTCTACCTCATTTACATTGTCAGTCTAAGTAAATGGAAAGAAATAAACCTTGACTAAGTGAAGCTGTGCCCAGAATCAGAGCCTGACATGAATCCCGCTTCAGACTTGCCAGGAGACCCCGTGACTTCCAGAGGAGAACTCAAGGCAACTCCAGACCACAGAGACCTGTCAGAATTTCTTGTGCCCAGTCTGGCATCTGTGAGCCCTGAACTGTGCAACCTCACTCTTTCCAAAGTGAGATCAAACTGAGGCTTATTTTCTTTTGCTTGAGGCTATTTTTTCTTGGTATTTGGGATTATTAAAAACATTTCAACTCCATAGGCTCCTTTTTTGGTTTTAATTTCTTTTTATTTTCTTTTGTTTTCTTTTGTTCCTAAGACCAGTACTTTGAAGTGGTTGTTATAACCTCACTTGTCTGAAACTCATTCTTGGAGGAAGTAGAGTCTATTTTAGATTTAAGGTTAGATTAGAAAACATACTTTTAGATGAAAATTTCTGTTAGTCACAGTACTGATTTCACAGCCTAAATTCTTCTCAGTGCAGCTTACAAGGACAGCTGTCTCCCTCTCATATTAACTTGTGTTTGATTTGACTTGGGTACAGACTTCTTTCCTGGCAGGACAAGAGTGAAGACCATATTACTGGAAATGCAGTGCCTGCCCAGCCAAAAGCACATGGCAGAAAGTAGAACCAGGTTCCTTGAAATGGACCTGATCATTAGTGTGTTCAAGCAAAGAAACCTGGCTCTTAAAGGCTGCAGTATTTGCTTGTTAAAATTTAAAACAAAGCTGGTGGGACATTTCTGCCATTTGATTTAAAAGAAATGTAGAAGGTCCAACCACTGCCTATCAGTTCTGCCACTTAATTGTTCATGTTCATTTTAAATAAATACATCTGCCTTTTGGATAGTATACCAACATCTTATCATGGAAAAACATGATTGTGTTCATGTTAATAGTGGTGGAACAGGCTCAGTTAAACTTACTAAATAGAAAGCAAGAAAACTCTAATACACCTACACTCAACTCTAAAGCGCATATTTAGAATGCACTAAAAGTTCCTTGAAAATGTGTATTATAATCTTCAGGATGTTACTTCTCAATATCTTTCTTTTGCTCTTACTTTCTCACTTCTTTTTTTTCCTTCAGATCAAAGCATTTCAGAGCATCAGAGGATGGCCTTGGATCTCACTGGCAGAGATTTTATAGCAGGCTGTGCACTGCATGTGCTGTTGCTAAAGGGCACTTGGAGGTGCTGGGAGGTGCACAGGCTGCTAGAAGAGCAGTGGAGGACGAACTCACATCCACTATGCTCTAGGTGAGAGCTTGATGGGATAAACTGTATCTTCAAAACTGTTTGCAGGCTTTTCTGCGGAGAAAAGCTATAGGAACATTACAAAGCAGACCCAGGAGAAAGAGGATACAGTCCTCACATTTGTTCCCTGGCCCTCTCTGGTAAGTGTAGTACATCCAGTTAAGAGCTACCATAATAGCAAGGTCAGTGGAAGTCTAAAGACTCTAAGATTAAAAAATCACCTTCAAACTTGATTCGGCATAATGTCTTGCATGTGTGTGTGTGTGCATGTGTGCAATCTGATCTGAAGCCAAAAGAAAAGAATAATATCTTAAAACAGGTTCATAAAACATCTGAAAATTGAATCATTTATTCTCTTTCCTATAAAAGGCAGAACACGAGAAAAATTAGTGACTGAGCCAACAGGGTGAATTCAAGGCATAACACCTCAATTCTTTCATTTAATTAGTTGTGTTTGACTCGTAACAAACCAGTGGGACTTGGAGTAACAAGAAGTGAATCCATACTTCCTTTTGTGCCGCCTGTTTTGTGGCAGTGTTACAGAATTAGCTACCAACATTTCAGAGATTTTTTTTTTAATTTTTTTTTTTTTACACTCTCCCCCAAACACTGGTTTATCACAGACAGGAATTATCTCGTCTCCAATTTTTGTATAGTAGGTAAAGGAAATAACTGAAAATGAACCCCAGGCTTGTATATACCAGCAGACCAGCGAGTAAACAACAGTGTGAGCAGTGCAAGCCAGAGGCAGTGGAGGGGCAACTCACCCAAACCCCCCATTTCTTGTGTGTGACCAGAATCAAGAGCATTCAGAGCTGGGAGGACAAGAACTTTTTAAAGCTTTACCAAGTATATCCTTAGCTCCTTTTTTTCACTGGATGTGATAAGTGGCCCTGCTATGAAACACTGGTAAAGGAATAAAAGAAAATAAAATTTTAAAATTTTTCCTTTTTGTTTTAGACTACTTGTATTGGGCTGGCACGGCCTGGTTTTTGGTAGCAGGGGGGTTGCAGAGATGGCTCCTGTGAGAAGCTGCTGGAAGCTTCCACCATGTCCAGCAGAGTCAATGGCTGATGGCTCTGAAGATGGACATGCTGCTGGCCAAAACTATGCCAATGAGAGAGGCTGGTAACGCCTCTGTGATGACATATTTAAGAAGAAAATCAAAAGAAAGTCACGGGTTTTGGCTTCTAGTCAGAGAAGAGGAGGAGGTGAGAACATGCGAGGGAAAACAACATGGGGACACCAAGGTCAGTGGAGAAGGAGGTGGAGGAGATTCTCCAGGTGCCAGAGCTGAGATTCCTGTGCAGGCCGTGGTGATGACCATGGTGAAGCAGCTGTGCCCCTGCAGCCCGTGGGTCCGCGGGGGATGCAGAGATCCACCCGCAGCCCGTGGGGAGGTGCCCATGCTGGAGCAGGTGGATGTCTGGAGGAGGCTGTGATCCAGTGGGAG
>VZTF01008251.1:2393477-2544581 GCA_013397755.1 Cnemophilus loriae | reverse complement strand
CTGTCTCCCTGCGCTGTTGGTGGGAAGGAGGGAGGGGCTAGGTGGAAAAGGTATTTTAAGGGCTTATTTTACTTCTCATTATCCTCCTCTGATTCTGTTAGTGATAAATTCACTTTGCAACTCAAGCTGAGCCTGTTTTGCCCTTGAAGTGTTTTCTCCCGATCCTTATCTCAACGTAGGAACCCTTCGTTAACTTTTTTTGCCTTTTCCCTCCTCTGCCCAGCTGTGGCAGGAGAGGGTGAGCAAGCGACTCTTGTGGGTGCCTGGCACTGGGCCAGCACCAAATCGCGACACTACTAGAGATGTATTTGTACCATGGCAACAAAGAGCACAGCTCTAGCCAGCATCTGGAAGTTAAGACAAAAACCACCTTGGGGCAACAATATAACTTTTACTACTCTTGGCGCTAAATATGTAATTTAATTTTCACTTACTGAGTCTTTTTGTTGATCTCCTGATTTCTCTTTATCTTCCAGTAGGCAATGCTTTAAAGTGGTGTTTTTCACATAGCTTATTGAGTCAGTTTACTTAACTCGTTGCCTTGTAAAATACTCCAGTAATGTTACTCTTCTTGGCTGCATTTGAAATAAAAATCATATCTGTAACTACTTTTGCTTCTATTTATTTGTAGACAGTCAGAAAAATATACTAATTTGTCTATTTTCGTGTATTTCTTTTCTTCAGATCAACAGGATGTATATAAAGGCATTAAGAATGAAAGGACAACTTTGAGAAATTCAAGCTTTTTCTCAATAATTTGAGAATCTGGGAATTCCACATTATTTAGGATGAGTTTCTTTTTAACTTACGAACTTCTAACTACCTAAGAGAAAAAAAAATTATATTATTAAATTGATTCTTTCTGTTTCACCACAAATCTTCTTTTCTTCTAGCTAATTAAGTTCTGCCTTTCTTCCGTGAGAGCCTGAGGCTTCTTCAATTTAAATTCTAATTTCAGTTCTTACTCCTCTTTCTTGCCCTCCATTAATCAAGATAATTACCATTAATGATAGTGTGTATGTGGGGGGGAAATAGACCTATTTCTTGGATACAATTTGTTTTGACTGATGTTAAATAAAAAGTCATCAAAACACTGTTGCTCTTACAGCAGACAGATTTTTAAATTTTTCATTTATATGATCAAACTTATCAAATTTCTGGCAAATCTTATATGGAAAAATAGTCAAAAAAGTAGCCAAATTAAAAGGCAGCAGATATCCTTTGAGAAATATATGACACACACACAGGCAAGCAAATCTCAATCATCACTGTACAGTAATTTTAAAAAAAATCCTAACGAGTTTATGTTTGCTGCTGTTGTTGTCTAAGATAGTTACATGTGACAGTTCTTTGAAGTTATCTGAATTTCTAGATATATTACTGTGTACACCAAGGAAAATAAGTAACAGATCTTTCCTAAGAGGAGACTCCATGCTGACAACAAAATGCCATAAATATGGAAAATAAGCAGTAAACATCGAAAAATCACAGTCATTGCTAAATGGAATTGCCATTCATTCCAGGGAGGTGGATTTCACTGACTTTTCAAAAAAAAAATGTGTTTATATTCAAAAGTGGCAATGTTATCTTTTACTCTGACCATGTAGTTCTAAGACAAACATTTATTTGCTTTCACCAGAGTACCATAAATATCCAGAAATCAAGACAGAGCTGTGAGAAGAAATAATATCTTGCATTAGATCAGCAAACAGAGATGGAAAAATAGAGCACGCAAAATGTTTTTCAAGCTCACATCTCAGAAACACTGAGATTTAAAATGCTTTCACTGGGAAAGGGGATATCTATGTCAATCAAGGCAAATATTACTTGTTCAGAATCAGGCAGAAAATTAAATGGTAATTATGTATCTTTTACTTACAGGCTGAAATCCATCTTTTTCTTTCCCTTATTTTATAGGGATTTTGTATTTGAGCAATCTGCGTTTCACATGCAGCCTGAATGCTCAGGTTTCCATACCATGGAAAGCAAATAATAGGAAAGCTGCTGTGTGACTGACTTTCTCCAAGATATGGATCAGACTCGGGCATGCATCTCAGGTATTTTTATTTTTTTTTTCTTTTTACCACCTCAAATGATTAGAATATAACAGGGAGTTCTGCATGAGTCTGTAAAGTCAGAAGCACTCTCACATTCATCAGTGTTAAGAGCATAGTACGTGAGAAGCCTTACATGAATCAACTGACCTTTGAGAGGCAAATCAAGTGCTAGTAATTCTCAGACAGAGAACAGATAACACAAGGGCATGATGACATTGTTCAGATCCATGGTTTGCCCAAGTCTTGAAGGTACAGTTCTGATCCTCTTTGTCAGTGCAGAAGAAGTGAGAAAGCTGAAAAGAGAGCAAGCTAAATAACCTGCTTATCCTTGTCTGACTGCTGAGACAGCCCACTCAACCTGCCAACCCGGAGGAGAAATAATCCAGGAAAACGCAATGTCGTTGAGCCACGTGGGAGGGAAGGGGCAGAAGGCTCATTCTTTTAGAACAGTCAATAATGTTCTATGTCGAATTTAAAGAATAAATTAGACATCCTTCTTCATTTTCATGAAGAAATTTAAGACTGATAAAAGCATGAAATTTTAGAATAACACTACTTACCTTCAGTATTCTTTCATGCAACATAGCTGAGAGTAGGCAGAATCAGATTTTCATAGCTGCTAGATCATTTAGTGCCACTATGGCAGCATAAAACAGATTGTAGAGTAGATGTAAATTATATTGGCACACACATTAAGGTAATGTTGGGATAATGTCAAGTGCCTTTAGTATAAATGAAATATTGTTTTCAGCTATGGCTAGTAAGTGTATTCAATTATATTATTCAGCACCACATTGAATGGATGAGGACTCTCAGACATTATGGAATAAACCAATGACTAATTAAGAAGGCATGAAAAAAATGGTTTGAACAACTGAATGTTGGCTGTGCATCTATTTCTTCTAATTTTTATTTTCTGTTACATTTTTAGGTAAAATCTTGTTGGTTTCTTCTGGGGTACTGGACTAGATGCAAGTTCTGCATGGCAGATTTTGGTGAAAAAACATTAAGTAGAGCAATATTTTTTACATTTTGGAGAAGGTCATTAACTCATTTTTCCACTTTAGGGAGCCTTTCACAGAATCCTGTCTTGTTCATATTAGCAAATTCTTATCAAACCACATATTGAGCAGGAATTGCTTCAGATTGTTTGCTCTGAAACTTTGCTTTCTTCTTTCCTGTAAAAATATTCTGTCACTTAGGAAAAATATTAATTAGACATTTTTCTTATGAGTTAAATTTAGAAGAGTTAAAACTTTCCAGTATTAATTGCTTGCATAAACAAGTAATTAGAAGATATGCTGTTTGCTGATCTATGTGCTACTTCAAACAATAATAATCCCTGGGTGGTAGAGATGAACAAATTACAGCAAAATGTATGACGGTATAAACAATATTTCCTCAGGCATCCAGTGATGCTCTATGACATTACATTTTTCAACAGGAAACCCAGAAGTAACCCTAGAAGAAAAATATGCCACAGACTGGCAATTTTATGTAATTGGGAACTCCAGTATTAGGTCTCCTGGATTTACAAAAAGAAATACCTTTTTATTTTGGACATAATCCAGATAAGTCAGTATCACTACATACCCAGTTCTGAATGGCTGCTCCCCTACATATATATATAAAAATATATGTGTATATATGTGTGTATGTATATATATATGTGGGGATATGGGTGTATATGTGTGCGTGTGTGTATATAAAAATTTATTATGTATTTATTTAAATACATATAAATAGATATACTGATATACATATATTATAATATATATAGAGAGAGAGGGAAGATCTATGTAAAGATATATATGGACAAAGATGTTACCACTTCATAAATCATGCTATTATGTTCTAGCCTAAGTTTGACAATTACTAAACTACTAAACCTAATGTTAGTATAGTGGGAAGCGGACCACAGATAAGACAATGGCCTGTCTTAGGACTCTGATAGTTTAATCATCAAGCTAAAATAAGCAGACACACACAATGGATGTTGCAGTGACACAGGCCAGGCCTGTTGCCCAGATTCTCCTCACTAATTTTAGCTGTCTAATAGTTAGATGCCTGATCTAAACTAGCTGTCCAAGTGTCATTAGTATTCAGCAGAGTTAAAGGCGCTTCTGGAGGGTGACTCATCTGGCTTATTTTACAGAAGTGCTTATTGCACACGTGTGTTGGTTTAGCTTAGTAACTGAGTTGTTAGGGTTTGAATAAGCAACTTCGTAGCAAACATGACAGGGGGGTCATACAAACTGTCACTGCTGGTCATGGCCAATTCACAACACTGAAAGCAATTACGATCAAGTAGGACAAGTAATTTCTGAACAAACTGTAGATTTCACGTGTGATGACATGAAATGAAGAAGCCTGCTTTCCCATAGATCTCTGCCGACAGTGCATGAATGCTGGCTGCAGCACTTCTCACATATGTGGCAGGTAAAATGCCACATTCACCTGCTGGGACAGGGGATTATGACGGCAGTCACCTCTGCAGGTAGATTTTCTGCTTTACCTTGGCTGCTGCATTTTCATTAATTTGTTACCCGTTTGGGGTTGTCTTACCCCTGGCAAACTGAGGAAAAACTGAGCTATGGGTTCAAATACTAGTGGGGGCATGGAAGAAGGAAAGGTACACATACACACACACGCACACAAATGAATGCTTGTCATGATCACAGAAATATTCTTTTCATAACAGCTCATGCTTAGAGGAGTGGTGCACCTCTCCTACAATGAAAGGCTGAGAGAACTGGATTTACTCAGCCTGGAAAAGAGAAGGTTTTGGGATGACCTAATCGAGGCTTTCCGGTACCTGAAAGGATCCTGTAAGAAAGATGGAGAGGGACCTTTCACAAGAGCAGGTAGTTACAGAGCAAGGAGGAATAACTGAAAGAGTGGGTTTAGAGTAGATATTACGAAGAAATTCTTTTACTCTCTTGAGGGTGGTGAGGTGGCAGAAAAGGTTTCCCAGAGAAATTGTGGATGCCTGATCCCTGGAAGTGTTCAAGTCCAGGTTGGATGGGGGTCTGAGTGATCTGGTCTAGTGGAAGGTGTCCCTGTCTGTGGCAGAAGGGGTTGGAACTAGATGATCTTTCTTGTTGCTTCCAGCTCAGGACATTTTATGATTCTATGATTCTAAAAAAAGAAAACAATGCTTCTTCAAGAAAAATGAGATGTTCTAAACCTACAATCTAGTGTTTAATCTTCTCTGTCTGCCACATTAATTAAAATTGCTTTAGCTGGCCTACTTTCCACTTCACGTAAGGCTGATGTTAAATGGAAGCAATCATAATCTTAACCACAAGACCTCCAATGCTACTCAAATGGAAAAATTTGCACACTGATACCAAAAGCTATGAGTTTTATGCAGAGAATGATGTAAAATATATAAATGAAGCGAAAAATAAGTAGGAAGGATTAAGGGCAGTCAAAAGAAATTTTCAGTGATTAAAAAAAAAATGGACTAGTAGCATCAGCATGTCATTGGGTAGATATTGTAAACACACTGGTAATAATTTAGTGAAGCTTATGTTCTGAATTTAGGAGAAAACAAACAATTTCCGTTGAAGAAGACTGACCAGAAAATATATGCTAATTAAACTGTCTCTCAGAACAGGGTGGTCAATAACGACAGGCTTCTAAACCAGCAGCTCCAGAGGGTTTCTAAACCTGCTGCTGTCCAGGAAGATCTTTGAGATGACAGAAGACCAGCATTGCACCACTAGTCAACAAAATTGAAAAAGATATGTAAAAGTTGTTTAATCCATCAGCCATGGCATTGATCATGGACAAAGCGAAGAAATGACTGCTGCAGGTGTTAGGAAAGACAGGGCTGGGAGGATTGAGGAGCAAACTATCTGAAGGCAAGTCTTAGATCTACAGACTCGGTAAAACTCCTTCCTGGGACCTTATCCAGTCATAATCTTTCAAAAAAAAATTATATCTGCCCATATTCTTTCTGGGATCAATTGAATATTGGAAAGTTGATGTACCTAGTGACCCAGTTTGGGATTCCACAAAGGTCATGTACAGTAAAAAATATTAAATTAGAATATCTGTAAGTAGGGTCAATGGCAAAAGTAGGGTCATGGCTAAATCCTAAAGCCAAGTAAGGTTGTTACCTAGGTAAGATTTGAAAGGCTTAAAAAACCAACAGCTCGTCATCAAAATAGCACGAAACAGCTGAGCAAAAATGTAGGAAGAAATATTACATAAGCTCCATTTACTTCTGGAAATTTAATTCACTTTACAGACCATCTGAGCTCCTCATCAATAGCAACTTCACAAGCTGACTTTGCTAGCAAAGTAAACATGATAAAAGAACAGCCTCTATGTGCTTTCACAGTTTTAAAGATGTTCTTTTCTCTGCTGCTAGCACAGTTACTTCTTGATGAGATTGCAAGTTTGGTTGATAAAGATAGTATTATTGATGTAGCAGACTTGCTCCTGCAAGGCATTTGACTTAGTGTTGCATGACATCTTGATTAATTATCCAGGGCGGTACAGTATCAACACGGCACTAATGAATTTAGGCCAGATTAAATTACAAGTCCCAATAGTAATTATCAATAAGAAATTATTAGCGAGTACTTGTGCTTCTTGTGATACCCAGCAGAGATTTTGGGCCTCCAATGCTTAATGATTTTATCTGTGTGCTGAAGCAAAAGGAAGTGTTGGTGATGAAGTTCTCAGTTAAGATGGAAAATTAAGTGTTGAACTATAGGGTGTTTGATTATGAAGGGAATATGTATTCACAGCAACTCTGTTTCTGCATGTGCTGTGGAATCCAGTCTATCGACAGCTAAAATCAGATAGAGCAGTGGGTTGCTCTCTGCAGATCTGTAAAGGATGGTTTGAAATCAGATTTCTGATATGGTTGAGATGAAACTGTGAGTATTGTGCTTGAAGCTCTGAAGCTCATTTAAATTCTTTTTAAGCACTATAAATCCAGCTACAAAGAATAATAAATTGGTTTTTGCATGGCTAATGATCTGAAATAGCCCACTGCAGGCTGCTGAGTGCTATGGGCCAGCACAAAGAGGGCAAGGTGAAAGCATGGCAGACGAAAGGGGTGCTCGGGAGGGCAGGACCACGATGACCGAAAATCACAGCATCTCCTGTGAAACTGTCTTGTCACAGAAAGGTCCTCAAACCTATACCCACAACATGAACTATATAGCCTCATAATTTCGTTTTATTTACTTGTGGGGATAAATGCATGCAATAAATTCATGTAGAACTAACCTAGCTCTCACTTGAGAGCAAACTGGAGAGCGTGGTTTCAGTCTGGAGTGCCAACACAAATAAGTCACAAACATCCTACAACATAGTCAATGACAGCAAAGGTCCAAGATGTGTCTTCAGGGCCTGGAAATTTCTGCAGCACCTCTGCATTTGTTGCCCAGTTTGCGCCTATGCAGCTCTGCTGGCTGATGTTGGCTGAGGGCAGAGCTGTCACGGCCGCTCACCGGCGCACAAGGTCACAACCTGCTGACATGACAGTCCCAGTGGGCCTGGTTTTTAACTAGTGCAGGGCTACAGCTGGACATCCTGAGATGATTAAGCTAAAGGAGCTTGATTGTGATTCTATTTAGAAGCTAAGAGCACTTGTTGTTTTTAAAGTTTTCCATTTTCATCTCATTTCTACTCTATTGGTTCTATTGGAGCTATTCCCTTTGAAAAGAGATTGTGTGAAATGTGGTTCTAGTTCTTGGTGGACAGAAGGTTAGTGGAAAGCCCACATGAATGTAACAGTTTGCCTTTTGAGGAGCAATTCTTTTAAAGACGAATGTCCCAATGACAAAGCATTCCACAAAATAGTGTACCAGACTAGATCTGTACAGAATAAATCATTCTGTGTGACTTTCCGTCTGAGAATACACAATTAATTTAGCTCACGGAGACATTTCAAATTAAGCCCACTCACTGTGATATTTTAATTATACCAGTTAGTGAAGCAAAACTGTAATCTAAGTGATACTAAGATAGTAGTAGACAGTAAGATAAGAAGTAATATTGCTATGGTCTAACTGGCAAATATTTCTCTGTGTTGAAAAAAAGTGTTTGAAAATGTATCTAATGTTAGGTGGCTTCACAAAGAGGTGTGGAAATTTGGCTGACTATATAGGAAATGGCAAAATATTTACACTTTCTGAATGAGAAAGACTGAAGTTAAATGGCATATTTCTTCTTCAAAGACAAATAACTTTTATTAATAAAATTGAACCCCTCTCAGCAAATAATAGGAGATGATAATTTTCATTTTGGTGAGGGTTTTTTGTCACTTGTCTTTTGGACTTGCCTTGGTAACTTCATGGTGACTGGGGAGATAAGGGAGAAATGTTAGAATTAATATTTAATATGTTCAAAAAGTTAAAAGTTTCATAACACAGCAATGACTTACCTCAGGGCAATATTCCGTATCATAGTACCTAAGTTTTCTCTGCTTCTTTATGTAGACTTTCAAGAATTATTATTCACAAATCAACCACAATAAGATCGTTCCATCATTTAGGTTTTAAAAAAAGAATTAGATCATGCTTAGAAACTGTTAAAGGTACTTATAACAACCTGGACAGGCAGCAACAAATATGAGCACTTTTTTTTAACTAAAACATAAATAGAAATGGCATTTAATTTTTTATGGTGATAATTTTACTAAATTACAGGCATGCAGGTGGAATCCTGACCTTAGAAATCATTTTGTATTTCTAGGGCAAGATTCTCATAGTACTGACCTTTTGATACACTGTTTTGTTTATTTTGCTTTCATATTTTAGTTCACTTGTGAAAAATCCATTCCCAAATGAAAATCTTTCCTTCCTCAGAACTGATCCTAAGTGATGTGGGACAGTCTTTTTTAAAGTGGAAAATATTAACTGAAAGGCTCATTGCCTGAAGTCCTGCACTGTGCTACCAAAGGTCAGCTATGAGATGGGCTGGTCCAAATGTCCAGCTTGATCCTTTTGAAAGAGAAGATCCTCTCCTCTCCCTCTCCATGTGTGGGGTCCCATCCCTCCCCAGAAGGTGCCTGATGGGCACAGAGCAGGTCACACTTGCCATCCTGGCATATACAGTGCCAGGATATATACATCCTGGCTTTACAGTGCTTTTTTTTCTCTGGTGTGAATAATCCTCTGATGTTTATTGAGCTAATTTGAAAGAAAGTAAAAAGACAAAGGAGAAATTCTTATTGCCAGAGGAATGTTTGCAGAAGTCTGTGACTATAAATCTGTACCAGATTGAGTCTATGGTTCTTTGACAGAAAAATGAAAGCAGAGAACTTAAAGCAGGAGCATGCTGGTTATACAAGCAATAAACATGCCCACCCGGGATTACAAATGCCTGCTACCACCAGCTTGATCTTTTGTGGTGACGAAAAGAGAACTAAAGCTTTAGAATTTTATTTCAAACAACAACATTTTGTGATTACTATTATGTAACTATAACAGAAACAATTAAATACTATTTCCAATTCCAAATTTATAAATTAATTTATTAATGTAAAAATGAGTGAGACATTGCATTAATTTTTATAAATAGCATTAATCAACATTATTATAGAAAAGAATCTCGAAGTATGAATTGATCTTTTTTTCTTGTCACTGGAACAGTAGGAGTTCTCAATGGTAACCTGGTATTTGTTCCATACTAACATAGCTACTAATATAACTTCTTACATCCACGCCTCCTTCTCCTACAATTACGCTTAAGAAAACAAAATTTCATCTGAGAGAAAGCTGGTTTAATTCGAGAGATAACAATGCATTAGCCCTGAAAGAGGGAATGCTGAACCTGATCTTGCCTTGCCTTCTTCTTTTATCTGTGTATGCTTGAATGGATTATAGCCACGCCTTCAAAGCTATAAATATGGCTACGCAGAAAACAGGACTCTCCTAGTCTTTTTCCAGGGGTTTCAGAGAGACATAAATTCAGGGATAGTTTGCTTTGATGCTGTTTAATATCTTTGCTTCTTGTCTGCCATGTAATTGAAAGAATGGCTGATTTCCAAATGTTCCACAAGAAGCTTTCAGAAGGATACTATCATTCCTTGTAGGTAAACATTCAATTACCTACACTTCCTATATGTTAACCAGAACAATTCTTATGGAGTTTTCATGTAAGAGATGTGTTTTTCACTTTTTTGGCCCCAGTGTCATTTCTGAAGTTCTTAAACTCTGCAAATAAAAAATAACAAAAATAACATGAAACAGACATACTTCTCTTTTCCCCACTCATCAGTAATCACAAACCTACTGTCCCCTACTGTCCCCATTTCTGGCAATGACAGACCATGCTGGAGAAATCAACATGTGTAATATGTAACTGAAGTATACCATAGCTCTGGGGTACCTGCACGGTCACGGTATGTTTGGATGAATCAAGTGGATGTTCAGACTTTGCACCCAAGGTGCCTGTGTCTAACTGGGTATCTGGTCATTTAAGCTGCAGCCCAACACAGCTGGAGTTTCTCTTCAATCCTCAGCTACAAAAGCAACCTTCAATGCCATCGAACCAGTAACTGGCCTGGGCTCAAAAAGGTGGTTTCTGCAAAAAAAGGGGAGAATGGCAAATTCGAAACTCACTCCTGGACTTTTCAGCTAACAAATTATTCAGATTACATGGAGGAGAATAACACATTTTGCCATTGCAGCTCTCTGGTGCTTTCACACTTCACATTTTAAATAGTGTTCTCTTGGAGTTTGATACACGAACAAAAACTCCATAGCAGGAATCAAACTAAAATGGTTAGGGAGCAAATTAAATAGTCCTAGCCTCTAAACACCTTGAAGCAAAATTACTGAGGACTACAGCATGGGGCCAAGAGAAAGGCAAGGGCTGTTATCCTGGCCCAGGGGTTGACTGGCAGGGAAGCAGAAATAAAGGGCTGCACTCAGGCTGCCTCATTAATGAGAACTGGGGCAACAGGAAAGAATAATACCAGCTGCTAATTTTGTTCACATCTGTTGGCAGGGACAGGCAAAATGACTTGGATGGGGCCAGCTCAGTCATTAACATCAATCATATGATCTCCCAGTAACGAGAAAAAATACCGGAGAAGTCAGCCGGGAGTCCTATTGCAACATTCATGGATCACACTACTCCCCTCCAACAGCCTCCTGCGCTTAAACTGCACCAACCTTCCTTGCTGCCCTCCTGGCCTTACCCAGGAACTTTGTTCTCATCTTGTAGGTGTTCATCCAGAAACAACCACCTGCCATGTTCACGAGTGGTTTAGTCAGGGACAGACTGTCTCCAGTTCTTTTTGATCTCCCGTGAGAGGTAGCGTACAGATACTCCCTTTCCCAGTTCTTTTTTGTCTCCATTAAGACATCATCCTGAGGGGTTCAGTGGGTCTGAGCACAGACACGCATAGAGCGTTCAGCTCTTGGTCCTCTGGTTCACAGCAAGCAGGTGGTGACCCTGTCCAGAAGGCTGTTTCTCAGGTGGAGTGGGTGGGAATGAGCAACACACTTGTAAGGAACTGTCTGGGGAGAATTTACTGGCATTGCAGCAGCAGCAGCATGTTTGCCCTCCGAAGTCCTGTCAAATAATGTTCTAATGAAGGACACTTGTTTTGACGTGTGGCACAAGCACTGCAGCTGAGTAACAGCCCGTGGGACAGATTAGGTCTCTATTTTCAGCTTGGTTGTATCCTTCCCCCATATATTATTGTGATATTACTGACCGCAGATTCTTGTAACAACTGCCTTTGTCTTTCAATTCCTGCCGTTTTCTGCCATGTTTTCCAGGATAATTTGCACTGCAAACCTAGAACCATGTGAGACATGAATTTCAATCCACAGTCTGTTAAATGCTATTAAATTATTTTAGGGTAAACCTAAGGTGATTTCATTGATGTAATCCATGATGGAAGGAATCTGAGGGATGGAAGAGATGAAAAGACAGTCTCGCATGATGAGAAAGAAAGGAATGAAATTTGGTGCAGCAAACAGCTGTGAGGAAGGGTAAATCTGTGAAAGTGAAATGTTTTAACTGACCATCAGACTTTCAGTCTCATTTTACATAGTTTAAATGTTAGCTGGAGTTGCAGAACATCAGGTACTAAACAAACTTTAACACCTTTTACTAAACAAACTGTAACTGGAGGTAGGAGGCTTGTTCCCTTCCAGCCGATCTAAAGACATGATACCACCAAAATGGGGGAAGGAGGTGCTGGTGTTCCCACCCACTTTGGTCTTCTGTCCCTTCACTTGTCCCTATTTCAATTAAAGACCTTGATTTATCTGTGCAGGGACTGGAAGCAAATTTTATACACAAAAGAAGGATTTGTGTTCAGTCAGAGTAATTAAATGGTCAAACTCATAAGGCTCTGCCATCACATGTGAATATAGAGTCACGGCCAGGGAAAGTGTGAAATCGTTGGTAGCAGCATGGTTTTGGACCAGCTTAGACTGTCTGAAAAATATGCCTTTCATGCTCATACCCAGAATGTAATACACAGAGGACACAGAAAGAAATATAAATTTCACAGCGAGGCATATTTTCATCTGAAAACAAGTATTACATTGATTTCCAAAGCACATGAGTAATCTGCTGCTGGGCAATGTCTTCACCGGGTCACCGACCATTAGTGCAGCCTTCTTGTGAGCTGCAGTCTGGGACAGTTGGTTTGGTTAGAGAGCCTGGGAGGATGCACCTTCTAGTCCAGAACTTCACTGGGTGCAGCAGAACAAGCAAAACTTGTTGGAAGTGAAAACTGGGGCAGGCAACCAGCAGTCTGTATTTCCATGAGATAACAGGAATAGATAGCAGTGTAAGACCCAAGTCCCTGGCAAATAAATTAATTGAATCTATTTATTTATTCAAAACTTTGTTCAAATAGCTGTTCCTTATTTGTTTCTGTGACTGTCTTCAAAGTGAATGGATCTGGGTCCCTCGGATAATAGATAAATGAGTGCAAATTTATCATCTCCTCTGTGTATTTTAAAAACCAGTATTATGAATAATAAATTCAGCAATTACATATACAGAATCTTATTGTCCTGTTTGCATTCACCATAAAATTGCAACAGCAAAAGCAATTTCAGCCATGTGGCAGGTTAACAATTCCTATTCCCAGACATGTGTCTCCAAATTTATCAAAAATAAATTGCACTCTGGAACAGGAAAAACTGAACATGAGGAAAGCCCCAATTCAACAGCTTTATTTTTATTAAACCAAATGTATTGCAACAATTAACTCAGTTTGCCTTATGCATCTCATTAATTAACTTTTTGAATAATCTTTAATTTCATTCTTGTTAGTCACTGCTATTAGTTTTGATGTGTTTTGAGCTTGGATGTGTTCTGATTCTGTTTTTCTTTCCATTTCCGTTTTGTTTAGACAGAGACCAAAGCCTCTAAAATTTAATTTTCCTCCCTGTAACTTTTGTGAGTTTGTTATTAATTTGTAACTTATCTTTGAGAGCTCTTTAATATTTTCTGTATGTTTTATTTGTACAAAAATATTTTCCTAGGGCTAGTAGTACCTCAGGTTAACTTTTATTGAATTTTGTGCTCCTTTTTTCAATCACTAGCACAAAAAAAAGGAGTAACTGGAGAGGAGCAGCTAACACATCCAGTTGAGCTACAGTTTTCACTTAAAACTAGTTTGTAGGAGTAGATGGTGGTAGTTCATTCTTCTCTGTTGGATGAAAGGAGACCTTATCAGGAGGTTGATCTCATTGCTTGGTGCCTGACTTCAGACATCTAAATGATCATTTTCAAACAATTTTAGAAGTCTGTAGAAAGCACTAAAATTTCAGAGGCACTTGGAAAGAGAAGGGATTTTCAGAAGACCTGGTTCCCACTACTAGTAGTTATTTTTGAGTGTTGAATGTTGAAAAGAACCCGGCCTTTATACATTTCTTGTTTGACTTCCAAAAAAGAGAGACATCTATTCTGCCAGTTTGTCTTAGGCTTACTACCCACCTCCACTCTATTCTGCACATGTTATTACTGTGTTTGAATTTGAGTAAAGCAACCTCAAGAGGAATAAAGTCTCTAGAGAACAAGGGTGTAGAGTAAATTAAGAAGATTATTTTAAGCCAAATCTCAGCAGTAACTGCATTTGGGTTGTTGTCAACCATGGAATTGAAAAGAAAAAAATGTTGGCTTCTGCCCCCACCATTGCCAGCTTGTTTCTGCTGCAGGACTCAAAGGTTTGAAATTATAAATGGAGTTTAAAGAAGTGAGCTGGAAATGACTCAAGATTCTGTAAACATTTGTGAATACCTTACCTATCTCCTGTTGCATTTGTATGAGATGTGAGTTTCTTGGCTCAGAGATCTACCAGCTGCAGATTTGTAAAATGAACTCATCTGTGTTTTGATTCAACCCCGGATTAGCTGCCAGTTTAGGAGAGCTATTGGAACTGTAATTTTGTGACTCACCATCATCATTTATTGGCTAAGAAAAATCCAAATTTGATGTCTGCCACAACTGATAGTCATTACTTTCCTGCTTTTTCTTTTTTTTTTTCTTCAAAAATCAGGAACTCCAAGCAACTGGGGCTGTTGTTTCTTGATCTTGTTGATGTCATCTACAAAAGAGGCCCAGGAAAGGCAAACAACCACCATCTGTAGCCCCTGTGTTTCTCAGTACACTCAGCAAGAGGAGCCTGGGAGAATCAGCAGCAGCAGCCACCACTCTGAGAACTATGCCAAGTTTCTCTGGAGTGCTGCAGTGTGTTGAGGAAAGCAGTGAAGGCATTCTGTTTCAGTCCCATGTCAGCTGTATCCAGTCAGCAGAAGCTCTCTTACTGGAGTTAGGCCTCGTGAGGCACCTGGCAATCAACTTCATGTGAAATTATTATGGAGAGAATTAAAGCAAATCCTTTACTGCTGAAGAGTGGAGAGCATCCAAAGGCAAGGCTAGCCTGTTTCCCTGTGACGCTGCTGCAGCTGCCAATGCAAGGACACCAGGGTGGCAGCAGCATCTGCAGCAGCACCATTGCCCCACCTACCCCATCCTTCCTGGGGAATGCCCGGCACTGACAGGGCGACTGGCAACCTGGAGAGCCCAGATGGGTGAATGGCAACCTCCTGCTGCTGCTATGGAGCCTGCTGCTATCACTGAGACAAGCCACGGTGTGCTTTTGTGTATGTGTGTTACTGCTATCGTACCTTTTCCTTTCCCCCTGCACTGTCACGCTTACAGCCAGCAAAGCTGCAAATTTGAAAATCATGTTCCCACAGTGACCGCTGCCACGCTGATGATGTGGTACCAGAGCAATCGATCGGATCGGTGATCTGCACATTGCTATTTCCCAAGAAATGCTCAGCACACTGCATGCTGAGTGGAGAAATGATGGTCTTTTTTCCTTAACAGTTTGTGTTGACTTTGGGCTGCTTAGGGCCTATAAATTCCTGCTGAGGGTGACATCTACTGAGGAGTTTTCAAAGCTCTCAGGCATTGCCATATGTCACACACGCCTGTCTCTCTTGAGTAGCCAACTGGACTTGCTTCTGCTCTTGCAGTGCTTCCTCCTACCCCGATTACCTCTACTGCCAAATTCAGTTAATAGTCCTAAATAAGGGTGGTCCTTTGTCCTCATATTCATCTACAGCTCGGCTAAAATAATTGTTATCAAGCATGGATTAATAAAGGAATTATCCACATCATGGAGAATATAAAGAATTACGATGTGGCGCTTTCCTAATGCCTAAAGTCTTAATATCGTCAGTAACATCCAGAACAAGAATCCTAATTTGTGGTATAGTGGGCACACTAACTGAGTTCACTTTTCTGATTTTACGTTCTGGTGTATTTTTATTTTCTTCCAATAAATACAACAAATTCATTGGATCCTGCTGCTTGTTTTAGCAATGAAAATTATGAGAATAAGAAGATTATTTGTCTTGTCCTTTGTGTCCTTCGACATTTTTACTCCTGGAGGACAGCAGCCAACCACTGACAACTGCAGTTGTATGGATATTTCATAGAAGCCCCTGCTACAGAAAATGGACATAAATGCCATGTTTTGTTGTCATACCAGCTGATCAAGCAAATGTAGGCTGTTTATCAGATAGCTGGAGGATGACAGAGATAAAGCTGTCAACCACCAGTAAGGATCCTGAATATAGCCTAGTGCACTGCTCAAGGGCTATAAAATCTGGAAAATGTCCCCTGTTATCAATTATACGCATATATGCAATAAAATCTCCTTCAGTGTCTATAAAAAAAATCCCAGAGTTAATTTCCTGGAACCAGGAAATAAAAACCTGGATGAGGTCATAATTTGTCTTGAGTCTTTGGTACTTGGCTCTACAGAGCTAAACTCTGTCAGAGTGCTCTGAGTTTCCCATGTGTGGTGCTATCCAATCCTGCAGGTCAGGCTTTAGACCCTTCAGATTGTACCTGGAAACATTTTTCCAGCTAGCCCTACACACCAATGGCATTTAAACAGCAGTAATACAGTCATGCTTGTCACTTGAAATATTAGGTACTAACACTCTTTACTACAAATATATTCATTTCTCTATTTTCTGCATAGTGATTCTGAGGTTACACAACAGATGAAAGTTACCTGTTTTGCATTTCAAAAAGAACTAATTTCTACATGAAATGGCAAATTGTGAGGGTCCAGTTCAGAAGATTGTTGATGACTCATTACTAAATTTGCTTTCTGGTATATATTTATTTTTCAAAAATCTTCTGGTTTAAATGCCATCTTGATGTGTCATAGACATTCACTTTAAATAACTGGAGCTACTCTGTCCACGAAAGAATAGCCTGATAGCTAAAATACGCATTGAAAAGGCCTTGGAGCTCTTTGACATCTTTGGATAGATCAGCTGTACCTCAGAAAAAAATTGGCTGAAACATATCGAAAATAATTACTTCATAGCAGGTAAGTAAGGTACGCAAAATACTCAGGGGATTATAGACATCTGCAAAATCTCATGAGGAGTGGGTGAGGGAGCTGGGGGTGTTTAGCTTGGAGAAAAGGAGGTTCAGGGGGGACCTTATTGCTCTCTACAGCTGACTGAAAGGAGCTTGCAGCCGGATGGGGGTCCGTCTCTTCTCCCAAGCAACAAGACATGGGACAAGAGGAAACAGCCTCAAGTTGCATCAGGCGAGGTTTAGGTCGGACATTAGGAAAAAGTTCCTCCTGGAAAGGGTTGTCAGGTGTTGGGGCAGGCTGCCTAGGGTAGAGTCACCATTCCTGGTGGTATTTAAAAGATGTGTAGATGTAGCACTTAGGGACATGGTTAAGTGGTGAACACTGCAGTGTCAGGTTAACAGCTAGATTTGATTATCTTAGAGATCTTTTCCAAACTAAATGATTCTATGATTGCATTTCCTCTCCAAGGTCTATGCAGACCTTTCAGCATTCCTGAAAGCCTCTGAGTTTATCTTCCCAATGCAGCTGAGGGAGGTGAATTCAACCACAGTAAAATGGGCCGTGTGTGACTGTACTCCCATCAACAACAGGTTTGTCTCATTGCAGTGGTAATAGCAAGGCATCCAGTGATGCCACAAGGGAAATTACTTACAGGCTTCACTCTGTTATCTCACAGAGTAGGTTTTGGAGCAGAACAAGGCTCGTATTTGTTGTCTGATATGAACATAGTGTGAGTTTTCCTCTTCTAGCAATGGAGAAGGCAGAGACCCCTAGCCAGTGTGCTGCAGCTCTGCCTCTGACACGGACTCACTAACCATGACCATCACCCCTCACGCTGCTCCTTCTTCACCACTGCTTGTCAGTGTGACACACACTCCATTACTACCTTGGCTACACATTAATTTACTGATAAAATTGCTTTAAAATTCTGCCTCTGTTTTGATGCATGCAGCAGAGCCTTTCACACCTTCACCTGTAGCTGGATTACTGTGACAATACATCTCATATAATAAGATCCTGAATAGCTCCATATGCTATATCCCCCAGAGAGGTGTGAGAGACTGACATGGTTAATGACTTAAACATTGCTAAAATCATTGAAGAATGATAGGTCTTGCCCAAAGATGTTACACTGTGGTGCTCCCACAACCCCAGTGGCCTCGGCCTGGTCGGGTCAGGTGAGCACTGTAGAGAGAGTTCATAGAGAAGGTGTTGGGAAATTTCTGGAGTACAAGCCTGTCTTGGGCTTGCATGGGAAGGTTTTGGTAGCAGGGCAGCTACAGGAGTGCCTTCTGTGAGAAGCTGCCACCAGGTTTCCCATGTCCAACAGAGCCAATGCCAGTCAGCTCCAAGACAGACACACCATTGTCCAAGGCCGAGTCCATCAGTGACAGTGGTGGCATCTTTGGGATAGCAGATTTAAGAAAGGGGAAATAGTTGCTGCAAAATAGCAATAAAACCAGAGATAGAAGAGAGAATATTTGAGAGAAACATCTCTACAGACACGAAGATCATTGAAGAGGGAGGGGCAGGAGGTGCTCCAGGTGCTGGAGCAGAGACTCCCCTGCAACCTGTGGTGAAGACTATGCTGAGGCAGCTGCACCCCTGAAGGGAGGGGGAATGGAGGACCCCATTCTGGAGCAGGTGGATGCCTGAAGGAGGCTGTGAGCCTCTTGGAAGCCCACACTGTAGCAGGCTTCCTGTGGCCCCTTGGAGTGAGGAGCTGCATTAGAGCAGCCAGTTCCTGTAGACTGTAACGCGTGGAAGGGACCCAAACTGGAGCAGTTTGTGAAGAGCTGCGGCCCTCAGGAAAGACTCACATTGGAGAAGTTGTGGAGGACTGTCTCCAGTGGGAGGGACCCCACACTGGAGCAGTGGAGGAGTGTGAGGAGTCCTCCATCTGAGGAGAAAGGAGTAGCAGAGACAATGTGTGAGGAATTGACTGCAGCCTCCATTCCCTGTGACCCTGCGCCACTGATGGAAAGGAGGGATAGAACTCGGGAGCAAAGTTGGGAATGGAAAGAAGAGAGGTGTAGGATGAAAGGGGTTTAAGATATGGTTTTTTTATCTCATTATTCTACTTTCATTTGACTGGTAATAAATTAAACTAATTTCTCCAAGTCAAGTCTGTTTTGCCTGTGACAGTAATCGGTGAGTGATCCCTCCCTGTCCTTATCTCGATCCACGAGCTTTTCATTATATTTTCCCTCACCTGTGCTTCTGAGGAGGAGAGTGATAGAGTGGCTTTGCGGGGAACCTGGAGTCCAGCCGGGGTCAACCCTTCCCAGAGCTGATTGCCAGGGAAGCTGTGGAGAGATATTCCTTCTGGCTACAAGTTATGTCAGCTGTTTAATCAGCTAGTCCTTATTTAGTTTCATCTTTTGAAGCAGTCACATGAAACTGGGCAAAACAGTTTCAGAAATTACTGTACAGTAAAAATAACAAGACATATTTTAACATTCCTTCTTATAACATTGCAACTATCATTTTGCTACAACGTATAGTGATAATATTATCCTAACTGTGTGTTATTATGCTTAGAGTCTATCTGGTTTTGTGAGGAATAGAACAAATGAGCTGCAGCTGCCTGCCTTTATCAAAAGAGCCATTCCTTCATCAGAATAAAATACACAAAATTGCAGTTTTTAATCCATAATCCATTGAATCACTTATGTCTGTACAAATACTGGGGTTTACTTAGTGAAACATAGAATATACCATTTTCTTGAAAAAATGCTTCACTTAAATCTTCCTTGTAATGACATCAGGATTACTATTGTCATCAAGTAGTAACTATGAAGGCACCTTTTATGTCTATCAGGACTCTTGGTGTTGAAATACATTAATGACCTGGTTTGCATGTGTTTCAAACCTGACACAAACACCCAACAGTGTGATGCTGCTGTTAAGCTATTAACATGAATCACATAACCTTTCTTTGCATCTGTATCGTCTACACATCAACTTCCGTAACTCATACATCCAAGACTCCAAACAGCCTTACTTGTTGTTAGAAAACAAAAAGTTAATCCTCTCAAATCTATTTCCACATGCATTGTGGCAAAAGGCTTTGAAAACAACAACAAATATCATAGTACTCTTATTTATATTATTTTAACTTCCATGTTGTCCGCACTTTAGTAGTTGATACGTGACAAGGTTAGAACGTAGAAAAGCTGTATCTTCTTTCCCAGTGATGTGAAGTTTCTGGATGCCGTTTAAATCCATTCCCATCCTCATCGTCCTGCCCCAACGCAATCAGTCTCTACACAGCATGCAGGATGAAGCAGTTTTAGTCAACACGCTGCTGGCTGCCCTGGCATGGTTAGATATATTATTTAGGCTGCAGGACATATTGTAGCAGCAGGCAGTTAGCATCCGCTTGCATCTGTGGAGTCTTTTTATAAATAAATGCTAAGTAAAACTCTGCATCAACATCTATTTTAAACAGAGAACTTTTCTATTAAAATAAATGTTAGGAGGAATTTCTCTCTCTCTCCCTATACATACACATCGTTAACTAGGAAATGCGGATGGGTGACAGCCATAAATTTTAAACAAATATTGTCGGAGGCTAAAGACAGCCCATTTTGTGCTGCAAATGTAACAGAGAAAACTGGAGTCCTTCCTCACGATGGGAAGACCTTTCTATCTTGGTGCAGTTCATGCTTTTAAAATTGCAGTTTGGTGGCAAGATTCAGTGTCTGCTTTCTGATTTTTGAAATGAAAGACATAAACCAAAATTGGAATTTCTCAGTGAAAGACTTAAAAGTGGAGCAGATATGGCAGATGCAAGTAGCTGTTTTGAAGCATCCTCGGAAGAAAGGGTGGTTTCCCATCAGACTTTTACAATGTGAATCCACAGAGATGAGCATTCAGAGGAGGGAGCTTCAGAACATTTTCAGGTGGACCACGATGTGCATACACACACACCAAGCACTGTACATGCATAAACAGAAACGTTTTGTTTTACTGGAATGGAAGATCAAATTCACATACGCCCTGACAAATGTCCAACTACATATTCTAATGCTAATAACCAGAGAGTACCTAGTCTGCATGCAGGATCAGACAGTAATGAAAGGGAGAAGTCAAGCTCAGATTAAATGGAATGAACCGTACCATAAGACCAGATAGGAAGGTTTGTTGGATGAGTTCTCCAAACTACAGCAGGACTCTGGAAAGGCTCCTAGAAAAGTAATGATTTGCTGAGCAAGACTGAGAAATCTACCAGGTGCCTATTGAATGGAGGGTGCATTATTTCTGCTCTTCTGCACTGAAAGTTTGCTGACGAGCTCCCACAATATTTTGAGACCCATAAAACCAGATACTTGCAAGTGAGGAAAAAAGTGAGCTCTGGGATGAACTCTAGAGGGTGAGAAAAAAGTCTGTATTTTATTTCATGCACAAAGGGTTCATATTTTGAACGTTTTCCCATGGAGTGTGTGCTTACAAGACTACCCACCCATAACCAAAGATTCAATTTGCCCTGTGCCCTGAAAAAATGTCTTACAGTCCCAGGAACTGCAAAGGGAAAAATAACTTCACTAGTACTAAAGACTGGATATCTATGTAAATAAATATCATATTAAGAAGCATTAGTTTCTAGTTGTAGTAAGTCTTATTAACTTGAAATTCACCAGGGACAAACAAGAACAGTGTCAAATTTGTTTTCGTGCAAATCTTTGTTTTGTGGTTTTACTCATATTGTAAAAAGTTGTTGGTGAATGCCACTGCATTGTAACACGTTATAATAAAGCATAAAAAAAATAGGTTCTTACAGAGCACACTATTCAGTCTATCCAGAATCTGAAAATTTTAATGCAATGTAGCTACATACTTTTTCAAGAAATAGTGTATCACAAAATCCTCTCATATTGGCTCTTGGCAATACATGCCAAAGTTGCTTATCAAGGCCCTGGGTTATTTACATATAAAATATTATTTGGGATTTTCAAGGGACAGTGATCTTCTCTGTCACTGGGGGGTTGAAATAATGAATTAATGCTGCCCTCTGCAGTTATTTTGGAGTCAGAACCAGTGGTACAGCAGTAGGAACAATGCTGTGGTTACTACAATGGTCTAAGGATATAAGAAAAGCATTTCTTATATTAAACTATTGTAGCTTGGGAAAAAAAACAAACATAGATGAGGTCTGGGGGTGAGGAACAAGTTGCTATTCTGGTCTAAAACAGAAGCAGGAAACATTGTTTTTCAGGCTAGATGAAAGGTTGATATGCTGAAAGCTCCTCTGTTTCTTCCAATCTGTATGACTAAAACTAATTCAAGATATCACCACCCCCTGCAAACTTTTTCCACCTGAGTAATTGAAAGAAAACACAGATCATGTCTTGGGTAAATGTATAAGGACACCCAGCTCTGCTGTGTAGCTTTCTGAGAGAGTCCTGAGACCATCTAAATATTTTGTCTAAAATCATAGAACCATAGAATATCCTGAGTGTGAAGGGACCCACAAGAATCATCGAATATAAGGAGTGACTCAGACATGGAAGGCTGTACACTTCTCATACAAAAAAAAAATGATAAAAGTTAGGGGGAAACAGTAAGCTTTCAGGTCATTTTACAAGGAAGATGCATGCTTTATGAAGTGGAAGAAGAAACAGCAAAAGCAGGCATGTTGATGTTAATGTCACTGCAGGAGCAGATACTGCTCCTCGTGCCTGTCATTTAGATCTGCAGTCTTCTAGAAATACAGATTTATAACCATAAGTCTGCTGATGGAGATTAAATTTTATACAGTACTTGAAGGAGAAATCTTATTTTCAGGTGGACTACTAGGACGTGCTGCTACAAAGTGATTTCTGGACGTCACATTGCCTCGTTAGTAACGAGTGAGCAAGGCTTGAAACATTATGTATCTTGCTAGAATTTCTCCGACTTCAAAGTCCATGAGCACTAAAAGTAGGATTTAGCAGGTTTTATTTGAAGTTTAGGAGTATTGCTGGAGTTGTACCAAGCATATCAACAGCTGCTTGGCTGTCATAACAATTATACAAACTCAATGGCTTTCTCTTTTTAACTTCTTCGAAATGAAGACCCATTTATATATGAATAAAAGGATTTTAAATAAATTTAGTGCACTACACATTTTTACATCTAAACATCTGCAGCTGGATGCTCCTGTAGTCACAGTTTCTGGATAGCTGGCATTGTCAATACTGAGGAGACACCAAGAGAGCCCCAGGGACAGATAACTTTAAGGACCTGCACCCTAAATATATCTCAGAAGCCAGTGGTTAGTTTTACGTGCTGGAAGTCAGGTTCGTGTCAGGATCCTTAGTAAAGTATTGCCACCCTGTTGATGTTGCAGCATACAAAAGTATGATATAGAAATACAGAATCATCACTGACTTAGTGTTAATTTTTCACATACTAGGTTGGTAATTTGAGGGTTGTCACAGACAGTGACATCAATAATATCTTTTGCATATAACACAACAGTTTTCACACATACATTTACATTTTGTTTATCTTTTGAATATGGGTCATTCTTTTTAGTTGTGATAGATTGAATTTTATTTCAGCTTGTCTTAGTCAGGGATGTTTTCACTTCCAGGGTTTTTTTTTTTCCAGTTTTATACCTCTTACCATGAAAAAACAAAATATTGCTTACTTGCTGAGTAACAATGACCTTTGATTTGTCAGCCAAGCTGCCAGTGAAAATACTGAAGGATACCCCTCAGTAACCTGTGATTCCCTCCTTTACTTATCGTAGTGTTCCCTCGGAGTGCACTTATAGCCCTTAGTGCACCCATCATATTCCACGGTGCTTACATCTGACTAGGAAGAAGTAAGACACCAAGGATCCTATGTTCATACTGGTTCATGCATTTAAACAACAAAGCTGTTCATTTGCTGAGCTTTTTTGAGATCTGTTGTACCAGGAGCTTGTTGTATTTAATACAGTTTTAAGTTTGTCTCTCTAATGACTCAGCTTGCATCAATTAAGGGGAGAATATTAGCATTGCATACTTTGTTGAAATACCCAAATACAGAGAAATGTCTCGAAGGTTTGTATCCAGAGCTGTAAATGCAGGCCGAAATTGTTGCTTGATAAAAAACAATTAGGAAAAAAAAAAGGAAAATAAAAGATAACAAAAATTAGTGTGTTGGAGGATTCTGGTTACAAGTCCGGGATTCCCATTTGTGTAACTTGCAAGCTAGAAGATAGTCAGAAGGAGCAGAGCTGATGATAAGCAAGAAAAGCTGCTGTGAGCTTTGATGAATACCAGGCTCACAGAGTATCCAGCTCCCACCATTTGCCTGTGTTTCGATCAACACTGGTCCGTAACTGAACCAACCTGAAACTGCAGCGTCACTCCTGTAATTCACACAAGCACACTTTGAAACAGGAGCTTCTAAGCAGACTCATTAAATCAAAGGCATGGTGTCAAATATAAAGAACTTGTTACTCCTTTCAGGTCTTCCCCCGGCTCTGTTCTTACTTCACCCCGTCTGTTGTTTGTCACCATAAAATAGTTATTTCCCATCAGTGCTGACAGCTTCATCAGCTACTTGTCCGTCTATAAAAATTTACAGAAAATATACATCTTCTTTCTAATAAGCTCCTTCACTTAAAACAAAATTTACAGCCTCTGTAGGCAATGTGAGCAGAGTGTCAGGAATGGAGGTGATATGATTTGTGAAGACACGTGTACTCAGGTCAGGATTAGAAGGAGGTGACGATCCAGGCTTGAGGTCCTGTGCACTGAAGTGTTTGCTTTCCTTTCACAACAGCACCATCCTGCAGCAGTCTCACGTGTCTCACTTTGTGATGTATTCTTTAGGGGACATTTTGTTTCCTAGTCTGGCAAATTCCACAGTGTTAATTGACTATTAATACTTCAGTTTTTGCTTTGAGCATATATTGTATAGATAATATAACCTCATAGGTTTCTGGTAACACCAGTCAGCTTTGATGTCACTTCACAGGAAAAAAAGTATTGCAAGATTTGTTGTGCTGGATGCAGTCCTCAGCAGTGTTTTCCTTGAACCACAGATGCAATGCTAAGAAAATTGAAAGCCACAGGTGGCACTAAACTAGCAAAAAGGTAAGAGCTGACTAATGTTATTAATTATCCTTTTCCTATGTCCTAGCTACTATTTGATAACTTGCCTTGACTGAAGTCCCAGATAATCCACCCTTTTTCCTCACCTCTAAATCTGCTTTGCTGCTTTAATTGTGTAGGGAGAATATAGATTCTATAAATCACCCTTACTTTATTTTCTTGAGCAGAGTGAAAGCAAAGATAAAAATTAAGTGGCTCAAGAGAAATATTTATCTGCAGCAATTTAGCATGCACTGGGAAAATATCTTTAAGACAGAGAAATTTGAAACTATTTTGAAGGACATACATCAAAGAGTTTCAGACACACTTGTGTGTACTTTCCTTAATAAAAATCTTCTCCTGGTAAAAACATTCATGCTCTAGTGGTTTGGAGAAGCTGTTGAGCGGAAAACTTCAGTCGCTTCAGATACGTGGCATGGCTTCCCACAAAATTTTGGGTTTATTGCTATAAATACGTACACATAGACAGCGTGACGAGAAGAAAGAAGCATTCCCTTGGCTTGTTCTTATTTATGAAAAAACAAAATATTGCAATGTTTAAGAACAGTAAGTATGAAATGTTAAAAACTGCATGTGCTTATATATCAGAAGATAAGTGTAAATACAACTCTTATCACTTCATTATCTTAGTTCTGCTGTTTTATGAAGGCTACTCTACAAGGTAAAAGAAAGCATCCAAGACAACATGGGACAATATGGAGTTTCACATCAGGCTTTTTCACCTCTAAATTAACTACAGGTTGCCAAAAGTGAAAGGGGAAAAGAGTTTTTCTAACTTTTTGTAACATTATTGGCTCATGCTCAACTTGCTGCCAACCAGGACCTCTTTTGTGGAATTGCTTTCCAGCCAGCTGCCCCCAGTCTGTTCTCTCGCATGGGATTGGCCTATTCCAGATGCAGGACCTTGCATTAGCTTTTGAGATTTCTTATGAGATTTATCTCTTTTTGCATCAGCCTTGCTCTCCTGCCTATCCACTGCTATTTGCAGTTTGGTAACTGTGAACTTGCTGAGGCTGTGCTACATCCCATTGTCCAGGCCCTTAATAAAGATGTCTAAATCTTTAGATTTTGATCTGGTGCCAATATTAACCCATGAGGGATACCACTAGGGGCTGGCTGCTAGTAGGAATTCATGCTATGGGCTGCAGCCCTTGGAGCCTGGCAAGCCAGTTGATTTTCCATCCACCTATCAAAAACCATATTTCAGCAATTTGTGTGAAACTGTAAAAAATCCTGATAGGGTCAAGGTGAGAAAACAGCCACTCCTGTCCTCTAGTCACCAGAATCTGTTCCATCCTCACAGAAGGTGATCAGGTTGGTCAGATCAAACTTGCCTTTACTTAAGGAAATTAGGATGTTCCCAATCACTTTCTTTTTCTTCTTGTACTTGTACATGACCTCCAGAAAGATTTTCTCTATAACCTTCCTGGTGACCAGAACCTCTCTGTAGCTCCCTGCATTCTCACAAAAGGATAGAGTCCTTTTCCTGCTCATGAGGAAGTAAAGGAAGCTTCAGCAGTTATTCGTCCCTTATACCAGCAACAAACGCATCAGAAATGGGGCTCTGAGCAGCCTGGTCTAGCAAAGTTGTCCCCGCACACGGCAGGGGCATTGGAACTAGGTGATCTTTAAGGTGCCTTCCAACCCAAACCATTCTGTGGTTCTACGGTACTACTTGCTCCACCCCCTCGGCACCAAGGCGCAGTGCAGTGTTAATGTGCGTGCATGTTCACCCCTAGGAACAAGGGCTTAATGCTCTGGCTCTGTATTTGCAGCCTGGCTCCGCTCGTGCATTCCCACTGCCACGTCTGCCGGAGCTGAGCTTGGCTCTGCCTGGTGTCAGCCTGGCAGGTGTGAGTCTGGACTGTGGAAGTCTCTTCTCATGTAGAGCCACTCTACATGAAAATGGTTAGAACAGACAGTCTTGTGCTGCTGTAGAGCCTTCATTAGTTCCTCTAAATAGATGGGTGAATGCTTAATTTTGTTCCCTTGCTGCCATCTTGTTGTTCTCACTTTTTTCTTTAGCAGCTTTGTCATAGAACACAATGCCTTTCCTGTCTCTGAAACTGCCACCTTACACATGCAGCAGCGCTTCCTGCCAGAGCCACAGGGCCACATGCAGTTTCATCAGAGGTAGTTTCAAGTCCAGCTTAAACCAGTCACCATCAGCTTCTGACCCAGAAGCACTTAAGTTTGTCCTTTCTTTAAAAATGGTGATTAATGAAGTAAATTACAGCTTGTCATAGGCACAGAGTGTAAATTCATCTCTCACCAGATCATCATCTGTTTTTAATAGTTTAGGGACCTGAAACTGTTAGACTTTTGAAACTGGGCTCATCTTTCTCCTCATGACTTTGCACAAGTCTCTAATGCCTTGTATCCTCCTTATTGCAGTTCAGTGCTGTGGTAGGCATTCAAGAGGATTTGGAGAGGGAAATTGCGCCTTTCAGTCATTTTTCCAAAGATAATGAAGATGTATTCAGCTCCAGGCAGCTGAAGTTACAGGGGAAGGATTTGAAATTATTCTGAACACATTTTCCTTTTTCTTTCAGAAACAAGGTCAAGAGAGATTATTGATTGATTAAATCATTCTTTACTCATCCTTGAAGTAGTCTCAAGTCATAATGACAGGATCTCAACTGAGTTCAGAGAACGGAGAAAGAGAAGGAGAAACAAGAAGACAGGAGAAAAACTTGCTAGGTTTTCACCATGGTAATTTCACAATTGCTGCTTTACGATTCATCTATTGTCCCCAAAATAACTTCCATGTATTCTGCAGTTCACACAGCAAGCAGGGCAAAAATGTATTAATCACAATGGAATGAATTGCTGTCTCCTAGATTAAAATAAATAGAAAGTACAGACTCTGAGAGACACTCGGGAAGGAACTGATCTTCAAGCATACTGGAGATGGTATTAAAGTAATATATTACATTTAATAAAGTAAGATCCAAATGTTCCAATCAAACTCAAGTCTTTTTTGTGTAAAGTACTGAGAAAATGCAGACAAAGAGACAGGGCATAGTCTCAGTGGAACACACACAGGCAGCTCTCGTTGGGGTTTTGATGCACCAGAGACAGTATCGTGAGCTAAGTAACGCGCATGCAACTCAGGAACTTCTGCAGTAAGCAAGACACCGTAAATGCAGCAGGCAGTGTCATTGGAAACAATCCATCCATGTTCTCGTGCTCTCTCTGATGGGATTTGTAGTCATACTAAACCTCATGCCATACCAGTGATCTCCAAAATATGATGCTGCTGCCTACAGAGATTTACAGGTACCATCTTTTGCAGTTACCACCTGGCATCAGGTTCTGAAGATTTATATCTTCAATTTCAGCTGCAACTACAGTATAATACACTTCCTTTTTTCAAAAAGAAGACCTAACGCTTCTACTGTGTTATGGTTTGACTCTATGGAGTCTAAGAGAATGCCAAATGCAAGATTTCTGATGAAATGGAGAATTAGCAACACAAATATGAAAATAGAAAAGCTTTTCTCTGTACCTCAGTTTATGCATCAGCAGGCACAGATAATGTTTGCTCAAATGTTTAAGTTTCCTGATTGCTCAGGGCTGCAATTAAACCTGTTTTAACTATCAGTAAGTTAATAATGCCTTTCTGCTCTCCAGCCTGAGGCAGAACAGACGTTAATATCTCCTTGGAGTGGAGTAGTAGATGCATAGTATTGAATGTTTTTATATTCTTCATATTCTTTTTATATGGCCTTAAATAAGGCATTTTAATACAAATGCTTTTTTTACATTTTAGTTTTATTTAGAAATTAATTTTTTTTAAAGCAAATTCTGAATAGGTGCTAAAAAATTTCTGGTACGAATGTATGTTAGCACTGAAGTAATGCTAATGAATATTTACTCCTTAAGTAGTAAAACAGAGAAAGTCAGCAGGGAAAAAACCAGTCTGTACGGAGATGAAACAGCTGTTATATATCCATAAGATACTGTGGGACTACTGCCATCTTCTGGAATATGAAAAACTAAATGGAATACTTCTGTGAACCAGCGAGGTTTAGGGCTTGAGATACAGAATAAGCAAAAATTCTTCAAGGATGGCTCGTTTGCCTATTGTCTCTTTTACATATCATATTCCAATTCTTCACCACTCACAAATTTGACTTCTAAAGAGCGGGTCGATATTGTTTTATAAGCATGGCAATATTATACTCCTTTAATTTAAGTTGTGAGGAAGACAGATACAAGCATTTGTTGTATTCTACTTCTGAGAAGTTTCACAGAGTGATCACATGGGAATAGTGTCATTTTTAAAATTTATATCATACTGATTGACATGTCGTGATCTACTATTAGGGCTTACTGAAATGTTGTATTTTACATTAACTGACTATTCAGTAGATCTATGTTTGTGTGGTGCATTTCGTGGTAACTTTCTTGCATATTCAGCCTTTTTCTGCTTTGGGAAGGACACAAAACATTGAGAGAGTTGGATTCATCACATAGCATCAGACTTCCCAGAGAGAGGTTAGATTTCAGGATTATTGAAAATAAACAATTAATGATAAATAAATACTAAATCAAAGCAGAAATAAATAAATAAATAGGACTCTTGATTCTCCTTGAGTGATATAACACTCCCTTTCCAAAAAAACAGCAACTCCTACGCAACCTTAAATCTTGAATAGCCACCTACTAGATGAGACTCTTGAATGCATACACCTGATTTAGAGGAATATAACGCTTCTGTCTAACATCTGAATTATTAGCCTGTGGCATAACCAATCTTGGGATGTTTTCATTTGTTTTACCAGTTTCTCCCAATCTCTATCATATTTTGTGCTGGATGTCTTCCAGCCCAGAATTACAATTGATTCCTGGCAGGTTTTCCACAGAAAAACGCAAGCAAACAAACACAAAGCATTACCTGTTAGAGAACTCTGCCCACTAGGGATGTGTGGCAGGAGCAAAACTGCAGCTGTCTGCCCACAGCCGAGCAAGACATAGGAGATCTCAGGTGGCCTTTGGGACAGGGCTGCCAAATGCCATCGTGTGAATTCTGCAATGCTTGGCACCCTGCCTTGGGTTTATCTCAGCTGTTAATACCAGCCATCAATCTTGTTCTTCCCAAGGCTGACTGCTCCAAAAAGAAGCTGCTTTACCTCTGCCCACTCACTGCCTCTCACTCATAAAAGACAATTTTACGTTCTTGGCACAGCTTAGAGTACCAGCCTGTTGGCTCAGCAGAAATAAACCCATGCCATCAAAAAGTCCTTCAGGCTCAGGTGAGACGGTGGAGGAAAGACGCTACAGAGTCTTCAGGCAATCTGCGCATGAGTTCTCAATAAATGACAAGTGAAATACACCACTCTTAAATAATTTTTTTAAAAAATCCTGGACAAGACCTGTGCAACAAGACCTGTGCAACATTTAACTGTTACTAAGATCCCATTCTGCAAGAAGTCCTGATAGGATTCCTCATTTTGTCATGCTGCCCAAAACGAGATACAACCAGGTAATTCTGTGTGAGGGAGTTTATTAGTTACCTAATATAATTTTTATGATGTGAAATTAATTTTTTTAATTTTCTGGGGTTTCATTATCCTTGATGAGAAGAATTTAAATGTTTATTTACTATGAAAATCCAGAAGAAAATGAGATCTGTGTTCCATCCAGCACAGGCACCTGATTGAGTAAAAATTTGTATAATATTATAATACTGAATTCATATTACTTGCTCCATTTTCAGCTGTGTTGAGTTGGAGTGTTTTAACATGAGAACCTTGGCAAAAGAGGAAAGAAATGTTTTCGTCAGTTTTTATCCTAAGTACTGATATTGTTGGTAGTGAACAGTATTTTGCAGAGCATAGGTTGCATAAAGCTATGGAGACAATCTGTCATCTGTCAGTAAGTGTTACTCAAGTTATGTTGTGTCCCTAGGAAACACAAAATAGTACTTAAATAAGCATGACAGTGTAAATTAGTTATTGACTTGTTACCCTTGGATCTTATGCAAAACTGTTCTCTACATTCTAGTATTAATATTTTGAACAGCTACTACGATGTTGGCACCAATGCTAATTGCAGGGAGGTGGGGGATTTGTTGCTTCAGGCTTCTCTTGCCTTTGCAAAGCAAAGTTATTTCTCACTGTGCCTCTGTTTTCAGATGGAAGCTGTGCCGTCTATCAGATCATGTAGACATGACCTTTGAGCTGTTCGTAGGTGTATAGTGCTCAGCACAAGTATGCATAAAAATATGCCAGGTCCTAGCAAGTCTTCTGTGTTCCAAAAAATGCTGAGATGCACATTTAGTGCACTAGTAGAGAAATGTGTGTGGGCTGCCTGTTATTCACTTTTGTATAACTGGAAAAAATACTGGAACTGGCAAGCCAATTAATTAAAATGTACTGAATAATTAGGAGTGGCCCAGAAGCAGCAAATCCTCAGGGTGCCACCCTTTGGTTGTCTGCTGCCCTACAAAAGCAGCTTTACTTGGTGATGGGGATGATCCGTGTGATGGAGCCTGGACTGCTCTTCCAGGAATGCTTCCCAACAGAGACCCTCACTGTCGCTACCGTGCATCCAAGGTGGGTCATGCTCAGGGAGTGCTTCAAGGTCTTCACCCACCAAATATTGAAGGCAGTGTTTTGTAAACAACTTCTACACTTGGTTTACTTGCTTAAAAAAACCAAAACCAAACAAAACAAATGCTAAACCCAAGGTAAGTGGCGTGGGATGGGGAATGGATATAATGGGGTTTTTTCAGACTTGCAGATTGCTAAGCTTCAACCCAAGGTATTTATTTAGTAAATGTGGAATATTTTAACTAAATATTACCTAAAGCGTTTTTTATTAAATTTTGACAAATTCAAAATAAACCTTAATTTAACTTCAATGTAGCATATTTTTTTAAGTGAAGGAAATTCTGACAACATCTAATTTGATACTTCTGGGGGAAAAAACCTTAATGAGACATCATACTCATAAGCCACTCTAAAAAATGCTCAAAATATAAATTCATCGCCTTTTAGATAAGGTGGTAAAAGCTCCAGTGCACATCCACAAAGGAGTGTGGAGAAACAATGGCAGCAGGAGGAGCCTGAATAAAAACTTGCCCTGGCTGCTCCCAGGCCCATGGCAGAGGCCCTCGCTCTCCCTTACAAGACCAGAGGAGCACGGGGCACAAGGCACACAGGAATGACAGACAGCGGATGGGATGCAGGGGAAGAGTGTTTTGTAGGAGCATATGCATAAGGGAAGTTCAAGTGAGAAACCAAAGTGAGGAGAAAACGCAGATTTAGGAGATTTGTGAGGAAGTAAGTGTGAGGAGCAGAGGGGTAAGGGCATTTAAAAGGGCCAGTCGTGTGTCAGTAGCTGAGTAGCCGTGCCCTGTGCCTGATCTGCACAGTCTGCCCTTAATCTCCTTCACTGACCTCTTGAAAACATTATATGTGATCTGTTTAGAGCACAGATTGATTGCCAGATTGGTTTAACAAACTAAATTCAGCTTCCAAAGGCACTGAAGCCATGCTACTCTTTCTTCACCAGAGTTCTGCAGGGAGCACCAGGAGACCTCTCACCCCAAGACCACATTCTTTATTATTAGCAGATCCTGGCTGCAATCCTTTTGAATCCTGTTAATTTCAGTGAAGTTATTGGTGACTCGAGCAGGATTTACTGGGTACCTCTCTTTCTTGACCTGTGCAACTGCATTTGCTTGTGTGACTTGCTCGATGACTTCCAGCATCCATTTAGTTTTGTACAGAAGAAATCCATTGTGTTTCACTTGCCAGCAAGGACTGTAAAAGAAAATTATATATAATTTCTGTAATTGCAGAAGTTTTACCTTTACTAAATGGATGAATTTCACTTACACATTCTGGAAAGTTTAGGTATAACTTATTATCACTAGATTTGGGAAATGCAACTTGAGTCTTGTGCCAGAAAGGATTTTGGCTCAGACGGGAACTCATCCTGAGCATGAACTTGTAATGTCCCTTGGGACATCTGCTGGGTTAAAAGAGCTCTATGGAATATGTGGGTGTTAGGTCCTGGGGGATTCCAGGGCCTGCCGCTGTACACCCAGACCAGTCTGACTAGCAAAAGCCTAGGCTAGAAGCTGGGGATAAATTGAAATCTGCCCAAGGTGGCAAATTTCCAGTTTTAATATTGTCATAACTGAATGAAATGGTAATTATGAGCACTTTAGAATGATCATCAAGAGAAATCTGACCACCTTTTATTGATGGTACATTTACTCATATATGGCATAAAACAATAAATGACACTTATTACTGCCTTCAAAATCAAGCTAAGCCACACTGAATTTAATATAATCACAAATATAATTAAAAGAGTAAGTCATGTTACTAATAAATGATCAGGCGTTTCATGGTCTGATTCAGAAAGGTATTTAAATCTAATTCTAACTAAAAGTGGCTGCCTTGTTCCATTGCATACTCACAGACTGTAGCAAAAAGGAGTAAATGAGGCTTAAAAATTATCCTGAAATGAAGTCACTCAGCTGTATTTATGCTCTTGAATATGTAGCCATTTTTGCAAATAATAGAAAATTGCTCTGAAAATACGGAAGTTGTGTTACATCAATCTGCTAATTTTAAAATACCTTATTTAGAAGAATTATGCAATATCTGATGCAAAAAAAAATCCTCTTGTGGCAATATGCAGCATTTCTCCATTTAAAATATGTGTATTCATATTAACCTTTATATCTGCATGCACCACATCTTTGCTTTCATTAACAAAGTTTGACAATTTATGACAGGACAGAAAAGGAATTAATTATATTTAGCAACAAAAAACTCATTTCCCATTTTTCTAGTGTCAAGCAGCTGCTACAAAATTAGGTAAACCCCTATACCACAATTCTTCACCATCGTGATTCTTTAGGTCACCCTCAAGGGTCTTCAATTTCCTTATGTTCACAGCTTGGCACCTGGTAATTTTCAGAATCAAGAAATAGAAGGAAGCAATATATTTTTACATATTTTTGTTCTGAGAAGGATTTTGCTTTATTTAAGAAGACAAAATATCAGTCATGTTGAAAATATTAAAAACCGGAAGCTTGACTAATAACCGCAGCAAGGTCAATGCCAACTTTGTTTATCAAACTTTGGAATGAAAATGTTCTGTATGACAAAGAAACCTCCCCTAACCCTGAGAGAAATTGTCCATGTACAGGGAAATTTGAATTCCTAGTTCAATAGCCAAAGGAGTTCAAGAAAAAGTCATTATAAGACACCCAGGATTATTGTTCCTTAAAAAGTTCTTGCTGCTGCCAACTCCCATGGGCTCTGTTGGCTAAAATGAAAAAAAAGATTAAGTAATTGTCTCTCTATATAAAACGGTTATATGGTTTGTACTCCAGTATTAGTGCTATTATCTATCATCTGCTGTCACCTTCCCAGATAAATCAGATATTAGGAGGAATATTTGTATTAATAAGGTGAGAGGATGCCACCTATAAGCATCATGCAGCATAACAAGTCTAAGGCTATGTAGGGCAGGACTGATCCCTCTCAAAGTCAAAGCAGATTTAGAATTTTCATGCTGTAATGGATTTACTAGTATAAGCTATTCTTTAAAAAATTGATTCTGTGATTGGGTTTTGTTCTGATATGAATGGGGTAGGTTTCAGTCCTGAATCAGGGAAGTGATTTCTTAAGATGGTTTGAAGAGATTTTTTTTAACCCTTCCAGATATTCCCTGTGACTGAGAATCACTCATGTTGGTGTTTGCCTGTAACACACACACACAGAGCTTCAACCCCACCAGTTACTAGTTTGGTACAAAAACAACACAAAATCTGCATGTGAGTACCAGAGTTTTTTCAAAGTCGAAATCTGGCAGAAGAAATCCAATCTGTCAGAGGCTAATAGCATGAACTACGGAGGTATACTCCCATTGCAGTTACAATGCTGAATAACTAATTTTCGTCACTCTGACATGTAAAAATGATTTTTCAGAAGAATTTTTTAAATTAAATATTTATAAAAGAGCTGTCAGTGTATTTCAGAGATGCTGCTATGCTGACCAGTTGTGTAGTTCAATGGGAAGCTTTAAGAGTAAATATATCCGGATCTTAATGGCCGTTCTGCTAGAAATGTGTAAGTGGTCATTAATGTCATCAAAATATAGGCTGGGAGATGGCACAGCTGTAGATGAGAAGTGTAGTCATAATCACTACTTCTATGCAACATTTAATTTCAAGAGGCTTGATTTGAAAATTAAGCATTTAAAAGGCTGCTGTTGTTTTGGGTGTCGTCTCAGCAAAACCCTAAGCTTTATATCAAAGCATACCTGCCCCCCTCTTCACTATTCTTCCAAAAATCCTGTAGCTGGTTAGCTGGCTGACTCGGCTGTGCAAGGACACAGCTCATGTAAATACCTATCAGATCACTAGATGTCCTCCTCCCACAAAATTTCTTGTCATTCTCAGCCAGCAAGCATATTCTCTTAAAAAAGACCTACAGCCATGTGCAACACTAACAGACTGCCAGCGCAATATTGTGTATTCACAAACGACCTGTGTCCAGAAAACAACCTCAGGGCAGGTCAGAGCCTTCAAGCCCAAAAGCAGGAGCACCGCAGTGGCTGAGAATGGATATGGTGTTCACCACTCCTTCCAGGCAGACTCATGCTTTAACACACCTGTCTTGTCATCATTATTTTCAGTGTGTTGAAACAGTGATGGATCTCATTCTAATGACAAAGACCTAAGACTTGAATCATCTGTATGCTAGCTGTGTAAGTGATGAGAATTTTTTGACTGGAAAATGAGGAGCAGATCATAAACTTCAATCAGGAAAGTGATGTTACTACAGTCAGGCACCAAAAGCTTAATGAAAGTATCAAGTTGCATCATTACACCAAAAATTAAAGTTTTTATGGTCAAAATGATGTGTAGCAGAGCCTGGTGTCTTTTCTAACCTGAGAAATTATGCAAGGTATTAAGCAGGGTGAAGGGTGTACTTCTACATTAACTGACTATGTATTTCACTTTATTGCCTTGCTAGAAGAGAAACTGTTTTCTTACAGGTCAAAGTTTGCTCTTAATTTTTCCTTCTGTGACTACCTACTTCAATGGATGATTTCATCTATGGCAAATGTTGATTCTCTGCCTTGCCTCAAAGATTTCTTTTAGTGAAGTGATGTTAAGGTAAAGAAAAATCTGAGCTTATGATTAGGTTGTGGGGTTTTTCCCTAGAAAGCATGCTTTCCTTATTTACACAACTGAGACATGAATGGATGTCGAGATATGTGAACAAAAATATTTGAATAAATTTTTACTGCAGTCTTGCAAAGGCTTTTTGATTCTTTGAAAGAATCAAAAAATTTTGGCAAGGATATGGATTTTTCAGTGCAGTTTTTTGTTCAGATTTCAGGCTTACAGAAATGCAAAACATCGGATTTCTTTCACCCAGTGTTGTCATCATTCCGTTCCAAACATTAGCCAACAACTAACACTTTGGCTTGAGGCTACTGGGAAGATCCTGTTTTGCAGTTTCTGCTACCACAAGCCACAATATCACTAAATGCCAAAGACTATCTGTAGGTCAAGGTCAGACAAGAGAAATGACTGGGAAGAAGGTAACTCTCATGGAGCAGTCAGAGAAATCAAGCTGAAGTAAGGAACTGAAAAAAAACCCCTATAAACTGTAATTATCATGTTTAATGAAACAATCCCACTTCTAATCAAGTAGACTTTCTATTAATGCTTAATAATTGGTAAAAATGCAATCCTGTCTTCTCTCCTTTTACTTGCAGGTATCTTACACAGCAGGACTCCTTTGGTCAAATAGTTCCTTTTGCACCTGAACTTGCACAAGCAGGATTCATTTCACAAAGCTGACTGCATGAGGTCTACCTAATTTTCACTTCAGAATACAACAATTCAGGATGCAATTGTCACTTCACAAAGTATTCACCCAGATAAAATTACCATTTGAGACAACAGGGGAGGGACTCAATGACACCAACTCTATGTTTGCCTTGTTAGTGCACTTTTTGTGGATATTGGTGTCCTGCTGGTAACTCTGACCTTGTGAGAGCAAACATTGTTAGAGAAAGACAAAAATAAATGCTTTCGTGTAGCATCTTTCCAAAGCAGACTAAAGGAGTTAACCTGTGAGAGATAAACTACCCTTGATTGGGCCACCTGCACAAATAGAGTTTGAATGTTGTTGTCATTTTACATCTTTTGCACTAAACAAAGTTAAATGGAAACATTATCCTTATTGCTCGCTGCTTTACACTCTTTTTCTTTCCCCCCAAACTAGCAGCTTCTCCTTCTAATTATAGTAAGTCACATGCAAATCACAATTCAGCAACAGGGTTCCTAAAGTAGCTATTCTGGGGACATTAATGCTTCAGATATAAGCAATCAGCTCATGAAGCACCTCACAGGTTCATGTTTTTTCTTATCCTAGGCACTAGAGGGCAAAAAGCATAGAAGTAACTCAATGTGTGTTCATTTTTCTGACTTTGTGTTTGCTCGTATTACAAGCTCTAGGAACAATACAGGGCAGAACTAGTAACCACAGTATCTTTTCCTAGATGGACTTCGATGGGCTTCAGGTATTTTGTATGGAACATAAGTTTATTCTGTTCTCACAAATTAAAAAAGAAGAAAATTATATCTATTTTGGGCACGGTGAACTACATTTATAGATGATTATGAGGTCAATGTTGTGGGTGAAAGTGAAGTTGTATTAAATCAAGAGTAATCTTCTCTAAGGACAGGAACAGGTATTTCAGATTCTTTGACAACTGCCTTGTGAAGGGGCTGTGACAACGACCTCCCCATGCAGCTCACCTGCTGCCATGAGAAACCTGAAAAGTAGCTGCAACAGCACCAATTGATTTTGAGCAGTTGATAAGAAAACAGTTCTTGAGTTCAGCTGATCCAGTCATAACACACAAAGACTCTGCAGCTCACAAAATACAGCACAGGAGAACATAGCTTTGAATTCTCACAGCATTTTAGAAGGGTGTTATTTTACTCTCTCATATGCATGTACACTTCGGGGGAAAGCTTTCCTTCCAAGCTGACCCAAGTGTGCTCAGAAAAAGAAATGATGTAGAGCAGGTATGAGGAGACAAGGCTATGGTGAGAATAGGGAAGCACTTTACCAAAAAAGTTCTAATTCTCCTGCCTTTTACACACCGTGGTGTCACAGCAGTTTCCCCTGAGCACTACAATGCATTTACACTTGGCCTAGACAAGAGCTCCAGCTGAGTCCATAGTGGTGCCACATAATTTGTATGTATTTACCTTCCAAATTTCCAGAGCTTGGGCTAAGAAACTGGTTAAATTACTGGACCCTCCACAAGAAGTGTTTAATCAAATTTAAGTATAAAACAGACAGTGGTCGTAATTAGGTGGTAGAAAACAAAAAGATAAAGTTAAATTTACTTCTACTCACCCTCATTTCTTGTCTGTTTAATCACTGATTTCAAGGTAAGTTTGGGTCAAGATTGTAGCAAAAGGTTTTCTGTTCAGTTCTAGATAATGCTGTGATAAAAATACTTAGGTTTTGCTTTCTGGTCAGATAAAAACTGATATGGCCTGACACTCCTGCTGCACCGTAGGTGAAGTAAAAGCCATTTTTTTTGGAGCTTGCAGCATCAGCAGTTTCAGGATGAGATGTTTCCTGTTCTGTTAAATGGAAGCTTGTAGTATAAAAATAGACAGTTCTATTTATTGGAAGCTTAAGCCTACTGAAGTTTTACAGATTTAGGAAGTTCGCTAATCATTATCAATTAAAAAGGCTGTTCCATTCTGCATAAATTAAACATAATGATGCACTTAACTGCAGGCCTTGCTGAAAATATTTATTTTTAAAAAGTGGTACCAAATTTAATCCAGAAGTGATGCTTATAGTAACAGTCAAGGCTTTTAAACTGCTACAATTACAAGTTTTTTTCTAAATATCTTATAAACTCAGCAAGGCTGTGCTGCCAGTGTCTTTGCATCTGGTAACTATCAAGCAGGTTCTGAAAGACAAGAACAGAAAAGCAGTACTTACTTTGAGTGTCTGGAGGACTGGAAGTATACAGTGTTCCCATTAGACTTTCTTACACTCAAGATTAGGGCTGAGAACAAAAGTATTGATTCCACATTACTGCAAGAGAGAGTAACACAGTTCTTACCCAGTATCCTGTTCCTGCAAATGCTTGGATATTAGAAGGATATCCTGGGTTAAATTCCTTCTAGGTCTATGCCAGTGGCGAGACTTCTGTTAAGTTATGTGTTATCAGGTTTTCACTTATTGTGGTCCTAACATCCAGAATATTTTCAGGAGGAGAAGCCACGTGCTTTAGCTCTGTACCAGCAGCAGTGGTTTCACGCAGAGCCCTAGAGAGGTGTGTGCAACTCCCTCTTTAAACCTGCAACGTCTGACTTCATGGGTTCCCATAAATCGTTACTGCAAAAGCTTCTTAAAGAGTGTTGGAGGCAGGAGAGTCTGTGTGCTCATCACAGCACACCGTGTTAAAGCAGAGACTGTGCAGAAAGACCTACAAGCTGATCCAGGGAAGTCAGAACTCATTAACTTTTACTGGATTTATGGCAGGCATTATGGTACCTGGCTGTTCAGGATGTGCACCCGTAGTAAGAATTTGTACACCTCAGTACTTGGTTGGAGTGCAGCTGTGTCAGATCGGGACGTGCCTCCCTCTTCCCCACACGCTGCCCCAGCCACGGACCGTGTGATGGCAGCATCGGGCTGGCACAGGGCAGCAGAGCTGCACCCAAGGCCTTTGCGACCTGATAGTGGAATTTTCTACATTTTTCTCTAAAGAAACAACAACCAGCTGACAAATGGTCGAGCATGAGTTCCCAGGAAACACAACATGAACAGATGGAACTGTTTTGTTCAGTGCGAAATAATACAAACAAATGAAAATATCTGAGATACCGTGAATAAAGCATGAGCTCACTATTATGATAAAATTGATATTTTTATTTCATGAAAAGTATCTTTCCCAGTGATTGTGATAATGAAGCACATGTGGTATATGTTAATGACCAGCTCAGTGTTAAACTAACCAGTGTTAAAACATCATCTTTACTCTTAAACATTTATTAAGTCATAAGTATGTTGTTCTCACTATTCAAATAACCAGTAATCAGTCATTAGCTGGATAGAATTTCAAGTGGAAGCATCTCAGATCTCTACGGGCTTCAGCTTTTTTGATATCTCCAGAGAGTTCCGAGGAGCAGACACTAATGATGACCTTCAACACATGGCAGTGACTAGACAATATCTTATTTTAAAAATTCAGGTTTCGAAGCTGTTTTCTTGTAGGCAGTATAATAAAAAAATGTGTTGAATACTTTCAGTTTACATGTTTACACTGTGCCTAATATAAATATGCTGGTAAGTGATGTAAAAATTCTTCTCTTTCTCTCAAACTGGCTTTTCTCCAGATTCTCTGTAATGAGCATAAAGGTTCTATCAAATCAAGCCAAGTCAAATTAAAAACCCTCATTATGCCTCGATCTTAGCAAAATACACATGCAAGGAAAGCCACCTGCTTACTGACTGTGAGTCTGAAGCTAGGAAACTTCTGCCTTTATTGGAATGAGGATTTCTTTGTATCAGTCCCACAATGCGTGCCATCACTTGCTTATGGTTTTCAGAAAATCAAGAGGCAGATCCTACTATCCTTGCATTAGAAGCATTTCTTTGGTTTTCAGTTTAAAGATTTGCTTGGAGACACATGTGAAGAAATATCACATTTGCTGTCAAATGTTTTTATATTCTGTGAAGCTCATGGGTAACTGGTTTAAGTACTAAAATAGCTTTTCTTTTCAGTGAGGCTCAGAGAAAGCATGTTATTCTCCCATATTTCTGAACTGTCTTCCTTGAAATCCATAGACTACACTGCATTTAAGTTTTTGTCATCAACACAATAAACCAAGTACTAACATTAGCAATTGTGTCAAACTAGTAGTGAAGATAAACATTTTGTAACTTTCACCTGAACAGCATAGTATTAAAGCACTTGCATGGGATTTGAAAGTACTATTCCACATAGAAATGATATTGTGTTCTGCCCGCTTGCACTGTATGTTGTATTTTATCAAGAGGAACAGAACAAATCAGTACAGGAGAAGATAAGACCATAGCAATTCATTCTAGAGTTACAACAACTTCTACCTCTCTGAGACAGAAATATGGGTTACCGATTCCATGGTGTTTCATATCTGCAATGAGATTAATAATTACTCACAGTTGTACCCAACTGGAAGTTTGGTCAAAGCTACTGGATTCTTTCACTTGAAATACTCCAGCCAGGGAGTTGTGTCCTCTGATGGAGCACAAATTAGAGCATCTCTGCATGTCTGGAGGCTCTTTCGCAATGATCCCACCACAGAATTTCTTTCCATTTCCGAACGGCCAGTCTGAGCTGAAGAGTACCAGGTTTGTTAATGCATTGGGTCTGGCTGAGCTGGAGCTCGTTTCCCACAGCAGCCCTCACCGTGCTCTGCTCTGCGCTGGTGGCTGGGAAGGTGTTGATAACTCACCAGTGCTTTGGGTCCTGCTGAGCAGGGCTGGCACAGCAACAGCATTGTCTCTCAACATTCCCCACTCACCAGTGGGCTGGGGACGGGCAAGACCTTGGGAGGGGACAGAGCCAGGACAGCTGGCCCAAACTGACCAAAAGGATACTCCATACCATATTAATACGGTTTGCAAATAAAACAAAGGGTGAGGGTGAGAAGAAAGGGGCATTTGTTATTATAATATTTGTTTTCCAGAGCAATCACAATATGTGCTAAAGCCCTACTCCCCTGGGAAGTAGGTAGGCATACCCTTCTGATGGGAAGTAGAGAATAAATCTTTTGTTCTCCTTTGCTTCTGTGTGACCTTTACTTTATTAGATTGCCTTTATGTTATCCCACAAGCTTCTTTCCATCTTACTTTCTCCTGCCATCCCTTGTCCTGCTGAGAAGGGGAGTGATAGAGCAGTATGGTGGGTGCCTGGCATCCAGCCAAAGTCACCCATCACAGTTGAAAATTCTATTCCTCAAATTGTCACTGGTAATGACCTGAAAAGTCTACCCAGCTATGCTGTGGAAATCATTCTTCAGTGCACTCTGCTATCTTAATCTTCTCTTACTCTCACAATTCAATTCGAGAGACTTCAGCTTTGAATCAAACTAGCTGGGCACATTGTGAATGCACAGTATCACTAATAGTTATCTTTTAGCATTATAAACATAAAAGATGTAATTCTGAATATGTTTTTTAAATCCAAATGTTAAAAACATATCATTAATCTTATTCAGGCAAATAGAATTAATTAAACCCACTGACACTGTGAATTGATCAAAAATACATTGATTTATAGGTTTTATGACTCTCTGGAAATTCACTAAAAGCATTGTATGATCCCTTGTATAACTGATTTATGTAGTCTTTCATTCAATACAATATATTAGGTACATATAATTGATAGATTCCAGCATAAAATAGTGCATACTGGTGCTCTCATTCAATATTGCAGTCTACATACCCACCCCATAAGTGCAGAAAGGATGGTTTCTTCCTAGCAAAATAAGTCAGAAACTGATTTATAGCGATAGTTTAGGGTAGTAAATATTCATATTCTAATATTTTTACTTAAAATGCCTATTTGTAAAATCAATTATGCAAAAGACGCTTTATATTAAAAAAAAAGACATTCATAAAAAAGACATTGTATCTGAAGTATCATGAGCTCATACAATACATTTTTACTTAGAATGCTTATTTATAAAATCGATTACAAAAAAACATTCATTATAAAAAAGACACCGGATCTGAAATATCATGAGCTCGTACAGATAATACATGTAATTAATATGAGTATCAAAGTTGGTGCTATCTTGTTTCTTTATCTTACTGCAGAAATACTTTAGTACAAATATTTAGTCCATGACTACTAAATTCTCCAACCACTTGTAAAATATTTATGAAAGCTTTTTACCATGTTAAATGTGCCTTAAAATGATACCCACCTGTATCATAGCTGTGCCCTGAATATGTTTGTGGCAGCTCCTGATTAGTCTCAAAGCTCACCATCTAATTCTTCCTTCTTTTGCCATCCACTCTTTCAAAAATGTATTAAAACATCACTCGTTGTTAATAAAGAAGGCCATGCCTTTACTTCCACAGTCAAATGATAAAGTAGTAACCTGGGTTTAGTTATAAGCCATATAGCAAATTATGAAAAACAGCAATACCCTGAAGTATTTATCACCAAAGAACACCCCACAGAGGAATAAGACATTATCTAATTGCATCAGGCAGAGCTCTCACCCCAAATAACTTGCAGCCTCTCTGCTCCTTGGATCCACTGTCTCACTTCCTCTTTGCTTTTATTCTGTGGCCCACTTTAAGTTCTGACATTTAATATCTTTAGAACTATCAAAAAACAAAACAAACAAACAACAAAAAAAAACCCAACAACCAAAAAAACCCACTCTTATCTGGTAGCTCTGTTTGGAGATTATACCTAGTTTAATAACAATAAACATGAAAACTTCCCTTTGTCTGTGCCAACTTTTCTGAAGAATGCATTTTGGTTGACTAAACAGATAATTTTCATTCAATAAAAGTGAAATATTAACATATTAAAAGGGCCATTGATACCTGTCGATTCTCAACATTTTTCTTTTCATTTCTGACATAGTTTTTGATTGCCATATGTTTTCAATGTGTGCTTATTTAAAACCTTGCCTCTCTTTGCAGAAGAATGAAATTTGGCTTTACTGATTGTCTCAATGTTATCAGTGCTGCCCAGATTTTTCTTTCCAAAACCCACACACTGCTGGTGCTTTTTTATTTGTCCTGTGCTAAGACAAATAAACAAAATTCAGCTGAAAGGATCAGACTAACATTATTCCATGTTTTTTTGTAAGCTGAATGGCATATTTATTGAAAGTGACTCATTTTCTGGCAAAGCAAAATACTGCTAAAGAGACAGGAACAACTTTACTGAATCATCAGGTTGCTTGGAAGTCTTAACAAAATTGTCAAAATTAAGCTTGGAGAAAAGATAAACATTCCTTTTCAAAAAATCTGAGTGTTTGTGGAAAAGTATTCTGACAGCTAGAACAGGTAGACTGTGTGTCTCCTCTTGCTGACACCTTTCTTATCTGGTAAGTGAGAACCTGATGATGGCCTTAGTGAAAAGGGCTGGCTATGCAAGATGGCCTCATCTAATATTTCTACAGTCATGTCATACAGGTTCTCAAGGCTACTATCAGTCTCACTGTTACCATAAAGCTGATTGAACAATTCCTTAGGAATTAAAGACTTTTTCCCCTGAAAAAGCTGTGGCTGTGTGAGAGAGAACATAACATAAAATACAACCTTTCATTCTCTTTTCCCTCCCCTGAGAAGAATGAATAAGAAAAATTCCCCAAATGTGACTTTCAGACATTTTGTGATGTGTGTGTGTGTCCTTCAGAGGTAAGTACTAAACCAGATATATGTGCATTTTCTGGTTTATTGACAGAAACCAACTATGTTCTCTCACTTCTGTCATTTTTTTATAATACATTCACGTTTCTGCTCTGGACTTCACTGCTGAGATTTGGACATCTTTTCTGCCTTCCAGTTACTCCTCCAGCTACCATAAAATGTACCTTTATTTAATCTGAAGACAGTATCATTGTAACTTCAGAAGACGTATAATCCGCATAACCAGTTTTGTAGTAGCTCACTGATAGATTTCTGAGTAAGTGTGAAAATACTGGGATTGTTTTTAGGATTGGGCTAGGGGATTTGATAATGTAATTTATGTCATCGTTGCATGAAGAAGTGATTTTTTTCTCCTTCTTTCAGATATAAAAGTAGTAACATTTTTAAAATCTGTGCTGTGCTTTGAAAACATTTTCTTCCAAGAACCATGCACCAACCAAGCCAAAACTCCTGTCTTATGTATACAGATCCTCACCTCGCACACAATAAAGTGAAGCTATATGAATTAAAGAAAAGTGAAAAGAAGTAAAATATCTCTGCTCTGCAGGTCTAAGGTGGAGAAAAATATAAGATCTTTATGTCTTATACCTGGTTTGCCATACACACAGGCTGTCATCTGGAAAGCTAACAGCTTGTGGAGAGTGTTTTCCCTTCACAGCCAGCAGTTGCCTTTGGTAAAATAAACTCAGAAACAAATTTTGGGAGTGCATTGGGCCCAGAGCCCATATAGGATCAGGAATTCAAAGCACCTCCAGCTGACCAACATTTATCACTGGTCTGGTGCAATGAAGATGACCTGATAAAGATCACACTATGACAGTTTTTCTTTTGCATTGGCTGCTGAACAGATTGAAACTCTTTCCCGTAGCCAACTCCCTTCTTCCAGTGATGCAGATACTGGTAATTCCACAGGCAAATCAAAGCTACATTTCGTCTTCATTTTCATCTGAAATGCGAGTTGGTCTATTGTACACCAGGCAGTCATTTACTGCTCATTTTCCTTTATTGGTGTTTAGGAGTTGCAGCATAAAGTGATCTTCAAATGTAATTAAAGTGAGGCAACAGCTGCCATTGTGACCACGACAACAGCAGTACCACAGCCACATGAATCAAGGTTTCATTCACCTTTGAGCCAGCATACAGTAGAAAGTATCCTTAAAATGGAACTCTGTTGTAGTTGAAGAAATGCGTTGATTTGTCTGCATGGGGACTAACAGGGACAAAAGTTGTCCTTAGCAAACAGCAACAGAACAGTAAAGTCTTTCTTACTAATTTGCATTCAAGGGCCTTTCCCCACACCATGTCTTGGAAACAATTTGCAAAATGGCCTTTCCTATATGCTTTTTAATATTCTTCTCACTGAATTATTTCTAACAAAATGAACATAACAAAGCGCTGCCATACACAGCAAGAGGAAAGCCAAGGCACTTGATTTATCTATAAAATTGTAGCGGACAATTGGTAGTGTGGATAAGTATTCTTTATATGCATTTATTAATCCATAAACTACAGTAGATCTCATCTCATCTTTCAACAACAGCTGATGTCTCCATTTTCCTCTGGAAACCCCTGCAGGTTCCATTATAAGAAACATAAATAATATGTTTTAATGAGATATGGATTGATTATGTTGGGAAAGCTGACATTTTCATCCATCATTCTAAATGTTGTTTAATGATGGATTACCAGCCTGCAATTCCTCTGATATGAGATTAAATAAAACAGCAGGCTGTTTCAGCAGACTAGTCCAAGGAAATGGCAATAAATCTGCTCAATTATCATATCAACAATCTGGTTTTCACTAATAAGGATATTATTATTTCATTTAGACTTGTTCATGCATCATAGATTATTTTATTTCAGTCAGTCAATGGGAGCAAGTGCAGTATTTTATTCTGAGAGTTGCAAAGAACCAAGCGTTGAGAGAGTACAGTACATGCAGCTCAGCAGGCTTCAAGCAGACAGAAGCAAGCCACCAATCCCCTTTCAAACCAAAAATACATTGTGAAAGAACATTTTGTTTTCAACCTAGTTAACTAGTCTGAAAAGCCTCAACCAACGGATACAGTCTGAGAAGCTGATCCATTGAAACAGAGTTACTGGATCCTCCACGATTTGTGCTTCACCTTGGTTCTGTTGTGTATTTATAATCAAGATCATTCAGACTATCTTTTGGCCTGAAAAATTAGACTGCAAATAACTGCAACAAAAAGGATCCCTCTTTTTTCCTTGCCTCATGTTCAGAAAGAAGAAAGCATGGAAAGTTTATTAACAGAAGCCTCACATAGAGAGTTTTGTTTGCCAGCCAGTCCTAAGAAACTCCCCTTCCTTGAAATCTAATCAAAAACATTACACTTCACTCAGTGCCCTTGTTCTCCTCAGAATGTTTGGTAATGGCAGATAATACTACAATATGGAGCACGTCCAGTGCCCAGCTAAGCCACACAGACATGGGGGAACTTTTAGATAGATGAATATGTTTCAATCTTCTATCCCAGACTGCAAACCAGTGGAGCAGGTGGTCTGTGAAAAACACATCGCATATACAATGTCAATGATCCCTGATGCTTTACCAGTTACTTTTCTGTAAAATAAGGAAATATTAAAATACTGGTTCCTCCACTCTCTAAACACCAGAAAGGTGACAGCCTTGCAGTGGCAAGTTATAATCTGTTCCTTGTAGAAGGGAATTTTTCCAGCTCTGCTCCAAAACATACTTCCCAAGTTTTCATGGACCCAACTCTTTCCCTCTGCTTATGGGCATCCCCAGATGTCAATAAGGTAGGATTTTCCTCAAAAGCAAAAGGAAAAACACAAGATCACTTATACCCTATTTGTGGAAACTCTGTACTGAAGTGCAGTAGTTAGATGAAGAGATGTGTGGAGCACAGAATTTATTCCTTCCCTAGTATTACCACTAGGAGCCAGTGAAGAAGTGAAAGCTGCTGAGATGAAATGGAAAACTTCCTCTAGTAAAAAATTTTCTCCCTGGCTCTTTCCTGGCTCATGGCCCATCAGATAAGGTTTTATATGATAGACCAAAACAAGGACATGGTGCAGTCCATGATGGTGTCATCATGCAAGGATAGCCACAAGCTTCTCTGCAGTGCTGGACTAATTTAGCTATAAGGCAATATGGGAGTGATTCTCATCACTAGTCAAAAAGGCAAAGAGAAATGTCACCTCTTCAGTATACAACTGTTTTGCCTTGTCTTTTTACTTCCCCTTACCCCTTACCCAAAATGGTAAGATTCCCACCTTACCATTTTTTTTTAATAGTAGGCTGTTTGACTTTTCCTGAAGATAGTAAAATCTCCCTTCGTGCAAGCTCTGTAAAGATAGAATATTAATCTCCAAACTGTAACTCTGAAATTGTCTGACTGCACTTAAAATATTTTTCATACTGTATTGTTATGTCAATTTTCATTCCTCAGTTTCTGTGATTCCCATGTTTAGGCCACAGTTAGGGAAGCTGAAGTCTGCTTATTTGATGTAAAAAATAATTGTTCTAATAATAACAACACAAAAAAGATCAATGAGAACGTTGTATATTTTTTGATGCTGACCAAGACTGCTTGGCTTTAAAAAGGAAGTGTGTGTGGAAAGAGGAAGCCTGGCTATCTGTCCTTTGCGAGGCAGCTCCTTTCCTCATGCCTTGCAGCCTTCCTGTCGGCACCCGGGGTTGATTCACAGAGCCAGTGGGGGAAGATGATTGTCCTCCAATGCTTTGCACGCTTGTGAGTTCCTAATTTTACCGACTGGAAAAGCACCAGATATAGCTGCAGATTCTTCTGCAGGAAAAAATACTCGCTTGGATACTCAAAGCTAGAGCTTTTTGAACCATCTGTGCAAGTATGCAAAGGGCTCCTTGCTGCAGTGCCGGCTGAGGGAGAAAAGCCCTCTTCTCGTCCTGTCAGGAGGTACCTCCCACTATCTTAGTGAAAGTAGGGGAAAGGATGAAAGCAGCAAATGCCCCTCTTTGCTTTCTCTGCACGGCAGGTGCTGGTCCAGTGCCCTCGGCTTTGTCACAAGCAGACTTTCCTTCTCCGATGAACAAACAGGATGCAGCCAGTCCCATGCAAACACAAAGGCATCAGAGCAAACAACTCCCAGCCAAGAACCTCAGCAGAGCTCCTGTTGCCCACTCACTGTCTGTGAACTCCAGAAATGCTACGAACCTGAGGAGCAGAGCGAGAAAGCAGATTACTGCAGAAGGCTGAGGCTAAGATGGTATTTTCCTGCTGAGCCAATTCTTGCCTTTCATAACACTGATGAGCTAATCGATTTAACTCTGATGATATAATAGGCTGAGTGTGATGTAAGCTATCTAAAGACCACAGAAGCTTTAAAATGTAGCCTACTAGATGAATGTTGATTCACCTCCAGCTCCTTTCCACAGCAGGTGCACTCAGTTGGGCAGACAAAAGCATTGTGAAGACATGCAGGGGTAGTTTGGAGACCTGGCAAGCACCCATCCCATCAGCATCAATGACCCTTCTGCCACCCACTTGGTGCTAGTGGCACGGAAGCCCTGACTCAAGGCATAGCATTACTGGGAGGTTTCCCCCACTGCAGGGGTTGGCACAGCCCTCTGGGCACCCTGAACCCTGCTTTCCCCTGCTTTCTGCCTTGTTCACAAGCCAGCAATCTGCTGGGAGGTGTGGAACATGCACTAGTTTGGTTACCAGACTTTGGTGAGATAGTGTAGCGCTTTTGCAGAAAGACCCTTTTTCCCCACCTTCCATCTTAAATGGAAAAAATTCTGACCTGTTTCAGTTCAAAGAAGTTTCTGCCAACACTGTAAAGGATGATTGCATTCACCTCTGGGGCATCCGAGACAGATTTTTTTCTGATTTTTCAGTACTTGGGAGAATTTTTGAAAGCCTCGAGGAAGTGAGTTCCCTTTCTTGGACATATTTGTCCAGCCTTGACAGCTGTACTTGCATGCAGTATCTACTCTCAGGTCTGGGTAAAGCTGCTTCAACAAATGATTTCTGAGTAGGTTTTCGTGAGCTCCTCTGTCCCACCAGTATCAGGAAATACAATAGTGCAAAACGTTATAATGGCATGGTTTAATCCTTCCTTTTTGTCTTTCATTGAAGTGTTATCACTGCAGAAACAGTATAACTTTCATTTCAATTGTAATTAGGCAGTGTTTCTGCCTACTGTGCCTCCTGTTTAAGCCTTCTACTTCCTCAAATGTCAGTGTTACACTGAAGACTTCTCAGTCACTGGGAGTCTCTTTGCTCTGAGCCGATGTTACACAAACTCTGTCCCCAAGAAATAAAAAGAAGAAATCTATGCATCTTCATTAATATTTATTATACACTCAGTGAACAAAACCCCAGGAAATTTACCCACTACTATTTCCCCCACTTTTTTTTTTCATTTCAAATCCATCTATTTATTATTTACCTCCCTATATGTTTAACATTTCTTTAATTCTAAGTATATCTCTTTTAGTAAGTTTAAGCTTTTTTGACATAGAAGTATTTCAGACTGGCTGGATTCTCAGAAGAAACTACTTCTCTTGATACCCGAATCAAAGAATTAATAAAATAATGTACGTGATTTCCACAAGTACTGGTTACTGTTGATTATTAATACGAGATAATTACTACATTTTCTCACATTCACATGTGTATAAATCCTTTGGGCTCTATAGATGCCATAGTATTATGCTACTGAATCAAGAAAATAAATCGAATTACAAATTGCAGGCCAAGAAATGTTTTGTTTGGTTTAACTTTGTTGTTTCTACTCCTCTAAGTTTTAGTTGCTGTATTCAGCAGATATTTTACCTTTTACATCACTGATTAAATTAAGAAGCAAATTAATTTAAAGACTCTGACTGCTCTTGATTGTCAGCAGTTTGGATGCTTATTAAGTGGTTTAAAGTACATTTAATTAAAGATGTATTGCTTCACATCCAGAAGTCAGTGGAACATTTAGTGTTTATGTCTTCTTATAAAGTATTACCACTTCTGTAGCTCAAGAATGCTTTCAAAGGATGTATGCATAATTTCCTCATTCTAAAAGAATGACTAACCACTAATTGCACTGAATTGAGTCTTCCTCTTACCTACTGTTTATAATTATAAAAATTAATTGCCCCATACAATTGTTATGTCTTTGCTTGCTCTTATGTCCCCCCTCACTATCTACTCCAACGGTTAAGACTGCTGATCAGAGGGATCAGTCAATGCCAGAAATGGATCTGGAGTTTAGGCATCAAGCTAGATCACACACTACTGCAAATGCTTTTTTTTCCTGTTCTTTTTTTCTCAATTTAAAAACCTATTCCAGAAAACAGGAGTCAGCCTCTTTCATGTCTTCCAAAATAGTCCAGAAGGTGCAGCCACATAAACAAAAGCAGCCATAATACAGAAGGCCACATAATCTGGTATTTCTTGGTGATGAAACATGAGTTTATCGTACTTTCACCTTCTCAAACACTTCTAGAAAAGTCAAACTGCCTTCACCTTCCCCATAAATTCTTTGGCTGGAACTACCAGGGAGGGGGAGGAGGCGTAAGCCCTGACAACAAACCCCACGACATTTCTTCAAAGGCTCTTGGTAAGGAACAAGATCATCATGGAGCGAGTCATAATGTGTGGTCTGTGCCAGCCCCATTTTAAGCCCAGAAAGAAAAGCCTGGCAATTGGAAAATCCTGGCAGTTGCATCTATTTTTCACTTTCTTATAGAACTATTTATTTGGGAATAGAAAGAAGAGATTATGGGCTCAACATGAGTTTAAAAATATATCAGTGATTTCTCCCTCCTTGTTTTTGCAGCTGAGTTATTATAAAATAATGGGATATGTTGAAAGCAATCAAGGATTGGACATCCTTCCCAAAACAGGCTGTTCTCTTTCACCTTTAATAAAAGGAATTTGCTGTTTAATGTTTAAAGAAGTGAAAGCAGAACAGGAGGCTTCTGCAGCTGATTTCCGTGGAGATGAATTAACATCCTGAAGTTTATTTGTTTAGTAAGGTCACCTGGGTCTCCTGCTGAATGAAAGGAAAACCACACCTACCTCAGGCCTCCCTGTTCCTGCCACAAGAGGAAGAGCTGATTAATTTATTCAGGAGAGGTTTAGACTGGACATCAGGATGGGTATCTTTACTGAAAGAGCGGTCAAACACTTTTACTGGCTGTAAATTAATGTCGCAGAATGTGATAATGGGTAAGGTTGGAAGTGAACGCCGACAGTCATCCAGCCCAACCTCCTGGCTCAAGTACAGTCAGTCCACTGGAGCACATTAGTAAGGATTATGTGCAGAAGGCTTCTGAATATCCCCAGTGAGGGAAACTCCACCCCCTCTCTCGGCAGCCTGATCCAGTGCTCAGCCACCTGCACAGTAAAGAAGTTCTTCATGTTCCAGTCAAACTTCCCTTGTTTCAGAAACAAATTAACTCCCCCAAACCAAGCCTGTTTTGCCTATGAGGGTAATTGGGAAGTGTCTGTATCTCAACCCATGAGCTTTCTTGTTTCTTCTTTTTTCTGATTTCCTCCTCCCACCTCCTTGGGGAAGGGGACTGAGACAGTGGCTGGGTGGCAGACTGGTTACCAGGTGGAACCAAGCCACCACAGTAGTGCAGCAAAGTACAAGTCGTTTGTAAGCTTTGGGCTCAAGACCAAAGACAAATGACAACAACAAAAAGAAGTAAAAGAATTTAGGCTGTCAAACTCTGTTTACTTCACGTCACTGATGGGTTATCTGTCGTTCTCCTCCATGCCTGTGCACTGAACTTCACATCAGAAAGTTAGGAAGCTTTCCCTTTTAAATCAGCTTAGTGCATTGCACATCTATACAACAACAGCTTCTACGAGACTGATTACACAGTTCTTAGAGTAAGAAGGCCTGGTTGATCTTCTGCAAAGTCAGCAAGGCTGTGAGCTGTTCAGGCTTTGCCCAGCAGTTTATTAGAGCTTCTAGGAGCTCCCTGAAATGCAACATGTCTTAATCTGCACCCCATATCCAGGCTAATAAACACAAAGTAAGGTGTACATCATCCCAACTGAACAACTTCCATACATCTGCCTATATGCTTTTCTTGCCAAATAAAAGGCATATTGTTCTTAAATCTGTTCAATAGTAGTTCAATTTCTACTTAAGAAACCCTTATTTTGTGAGAATCTAGTCATTCTTACCTCAGCTCCTTTACTGTCTTGCCTGAAGGGGTGTGTACATTCAACACAAACTTCAGAAGCTAATACAAAACACCCTACAAAACGCAAAGTCGTAAAGGATGATGGGAATGGTTATAAAATAAACAATGAAGGCACAATAAAAGTAGTCTTAAAATACAAAAAAGCAGCCTTTATTATGAGATCATAGTACATGCCAAAATAAAAGTGTCTTTTAAATCACTGAGTATGTTTACGAATTGTATTTACAGGTTTTTCCTGCCATTTTAAAACTAGAATCTGTTTGGTTTTGTGGATATTGTTAAAAATAAATATTTTAAAACGTAATTCAAGAAAATACGCATACAATAGGAAAAGGGAAACCTGGCTTGAAATTAAGCCATTCCTGCAGAAGCCAAGAGCAAAGAAGGTATTAGGGTTGAAAACTTAAATATGTCCTACTTTAAACTGAGAGGGTAAAATCTTGTAAAAACAAGAATAAATCACCTAAAAACGGAAGCCTATTCTTCTTTCTTATAATATAACATCAAAATTACACAGAATACCCCAGTGATCACTAGGAAATCTGCCACATTCTAGTTTTTCCAAACCAATTAAGTCCATGCTTCGTGGGATAAAATGTCCCCCTTCCACTGCAGGCCGAAAGTAAACACGGTCAAACCTCATCTTGCACTTGTAGGGTGCGTTCAGGTTGGTGTTGGACTGGGTGTCCCAAGTGTAGCGGCAGTGCTGAGGTTTATCCAAAAACTCCCAGACATCCTTAATGTTGCCAGGTAAATCACCAAGTTTACTAACCTGAAGGTAGAAGGAGGAAAAAAATTCCGCAAGATAGTGAATTCACAAATTCTACCTTCAAGACAGAACAAAGTTGTCACAGCACTGCTTTTTTTTTCTGCAAAACGTAAGTTGTTGAAAACTGAATATCTTGGAGATGTTTCTAAATTATGGCATTTCTCCAGATACTGTATAGCATGACCAATTCCTGTAGCACTTTCTAAATCCAAAACATGTTCCAAAATAAATCTTCAGCTCTGAAATGTTGAGGTATAGGGGCCAACACCATGTTTCCTAAACCAACATCGTTCCAGTTCACTGCAACGGAATTTCATTATAGGGAGGGGTGAAACTCTGACCTTCTAGTAATAATGCACAAATCTCCCTTTTAGTATCAGAAGCCAAAAACTACTTCTTATTTTGAATGTCTTGACCATGGGGAATTAAGATCTATTTCTCCAGAGCACCCTCTTCTTTCATTGATTCTACAAGCTCCGAGAATTGGAAAGTTGAACAAAATCAGGTTCTCGAAATGACAAGATGTTTTTTAAGTCAAAACTTCCATCAAATCTGCCTGCATCTGCTCGGATATAAATACTGTTAATAAAGCATTTTGTTATTGGGAAGAGGTCTCCACATAAATCACCTCAGCCATAACAATTATTCTACTTAGCCACAGTTCCACATTTTAAGAATAAGTGTGGAACACCTCTGTTCTGCCTAAGCAGGTAATTTCTCATAAAGACAACAGAAAAGCCTAAGAAGGTTTTGTCAGAATACCTTCTCGAGATAGCAAAGTTGCTTATTTCTATTTACCTCGCTGTCTCTGAGGTTTGTATCCCCTCCAAATATAACAGTGGTGGACTCAGACTCCTTCTGCATTTCTTTTAACACTATCTGCAGCTGCTTTATCCGTTCCTTAGAGTGATTTTTAGTGCTCTCCAGATGAGAGGTCATAAGGCAAAGTTCAATACCAGATATGCTCACCTATGTGTGAAACAAAGAGGCAGTGTTACTATCCACATCACGGTAAGAAGCTCAAAGACAAAATCTAATCACAAAGCAAATTACTGAATGACAGAGCTCTGGTTAATATTAGTTTTACATTGAAGAAAAGGGGCTTACAGAAGGATAACAGGCTTTTAGTTTTGTTTTCAGAGATTATGAGACTTGAAAACAAAGCATGGTAAGTAACTTGCATTAAAGATTTAAGTTTGTCAGTATCAAATGCAACTGTGTTTGTATGCTTGGAGGAGAAGTTTTTCTGCTCTTTGAGACTGTCATAGAGAAAAAGCCAATTCGGCTTTTCCTGGGATTTTTTGCTTGGAAGGCAGCAGTACAGCTGCTTAGTATATCCCGACTCACTCACATGAACAACCAAAAGGTTCCTCTTCATGGCAGTCGTTGGAAAAGGTATTATCTCATGTTTCAGTAGCTTCACTCTTGATTTCTTTAACATTATGACAGTGAAATACTCATCTATGTTACCTAGAGAGGATCAAGCAAAGAAACGTTTGAGGACATCTTCTGCTGTGCCATAGCAGAACTGCCACAAAGCAGTTAAGGTTCTGAAAGAGACCTTTTTACCACAACCCGTGAGAATATGTTGATTTTTAAGTGATTAGTGAAAAGTTCCATAATAACAGTCTGAATTTTTCAGATTTTTTAACTGCAAATACTTTAAAAGTTACTATCTATGGTACTTTTTGGCTACCCTTCCTACCAGTCTTTCAAAATGCAGAAAAAAATACAAAGGAAAACCCCAGAAAAGCAACCTTTTCACATGCATAATTTGCATCAAGCTATATGCTGATAGCAAAACACAGAAACATTGAGTGCTTCCTTCTTCACTTTACTCTTCATATTCTTTAAAATGGTTGGAGGTTTTGGCACGGGAGGCAGAATTAAACCCAAACTTTATTTTCTGGTTTTTGTCTTTAGCAACTGAGGATGTTTTCTTACCCGGAATAAGAGTGTAATTGCCTGCTTTCATCTGGAGAAGAGGGAGATGTGGTGGGATGACCTCCTGTAAAAACACAACATCCGGACTGTATCTGAAATCAGCAAGGCAAGAAAAATTTCAATTAATTACTGAGAAGTAGTACTGCAACACTCTGAGGCCAAATGGAACAAAGCCAGGGATTTCAGGTGCACCTTGCCCTCATTTCCCTAGGTTTTGTAAGAATCTGCTCTTTAAAAAAGAAAAAACTATCTGCATTGTATTTAGCAGTACATAGACACCACCATTACTAAAAGGGAGGAAACAACTGTTATTATGAACATGAAACCGACATGGTAATAACATGCATGACTTCCTTATGCCTCAGCCTTGCAGGTTTCATATACTACATACATGAGGAATTCAACTTAAGCAACTGCAAAGTAGCTTTGGGACATGTTCTCCAGAAGATTCCACCCCAGGTTAACAAAAGGAAGTGAAATTTGATTTAGTTAAGAGGGCTTCTGCTGTTTTGAGAGGAAATTATCACTTGTTTAAGTAACTTAATCCAGACCAATAAGTTACTGTATTAAGATAAATCAATTTACGTAACTGTTAAATTCCTCATAAATCTATTCAAGGCAGGCTTCCACTGCTAGAAAAATAAAGGATAAGCACAGATTCTATTGCTTTTATCTTGCACTTTTTTTTTGACAGACAACTAACAGTACAGCAAGAGAAAAAAACGCACCAAAAAATCTTTGTTGCTGTTTCAGTTTGCTCTAGCACGAAGTTATTCACACTACTGCAAGTTTCTTGCAGTTTTACCCTTCTCATGTACAGGATACAAGTATGAAGTATGTTTGTGATGTACAATTGCAACTTGAACAATATTGTTTATTATTATATTTGTAAAGTAGCCATCTCAAAATATTTAACCTCTGGAATGCTGCATAGGTTCACACCTCTTACAGCCAGTATAACAACTTCCAGCTATTTAGGATTTATAATGTGATTGTACCATTGCATCTAACCTTAATATAATTGGGGCATGAAGATTTGTAAATACTTAAATCAAGAAGCTTTTTTTCCCCCACTGAATCCAGGTACATGACAATACAAAGAGAAGGCTACACTTACAATGCCAGGTATGTACAGATTCCTCTAGCTCGATCTTTCAGATTTCCTAGATCCAGCCCATCAATGTTCCAGGTGATCAGCGAGAAGTTGCTGTCATCTTCTTTTTGCTGCAAGTCTGCACTATTGACACCAGCATTACTCGTAGTTGCATCTGCAGTGAGGTCAATGCTAAAGAGAGAGTGTATTTGTTTGGTAACATGCATAATACTAATCTATCTGTGATTGCCTCACTTATCTTCTAAAGCATGTAACTGATCTCAACATCATTTAAAAGAGCACTAACTAAAACATACAGGCCCCAGTCACACAGAGCTGTGGTACAAAGGTGAAGTAAGTGGTTTTCCTCCTCCTTATAGACGCAAGATAACATGTACCATTCTGATGGAAGTTAATCAGATGGTAACCAACGTAACCCAAAGCACTTGAGTAGTTCAACTCTTTCCCCATGCTCCCACTCTTGCCCCGTGTACTTCAGGAAGAGGCTGCTTCAGAGTGGATTCCCCACGGGGTCACAAGTCCTGCCAGCAAACCTGCTCCAACATGGGCTCCTCTGTCCACGGGTTCACAGGTCCTGCCAGAAGCCTGCGCCAGCTTGGGCTTTCCACAGGATCACAGCCTTCTTCAGATATCCACTTGCTGCAGTGTAGGGTCCTCCCCGGGCTGCGGGTGGATCTCTGCTCCACTGTGGTCCTCCATGGGCTGCAGGGGAATCTCTGCTACTGCGCCTGGAGCACCTCCTGCCCCTCCTTCTTCACTGACCCTTGGTGTCTGCAGGGCTGTTTTCAGTTCTCTCTTCTGCTGCAGATGCTGTTGTGCAGCAACGTTTCAGCCTCAAGTGCATTATCCCAGAGGCACTACCACCATCACTGATGAGCACAGCCTTGTTCTGCAGCGGGTCTGCCTTGAAGCCAGCTGATATTGGCTCTGTCAGACATAGAGGAAGCTTCCAGCAGCTTCTCACAGGAGCCACCCCTGTAGCCCCTCACTATCAAAACCTTGCCAAGCAAACTTGATCAGAATAATGTTGATAACACACTGATGTTTCTGCTGTTGCTAACTAGTGCTTACCCCAAGACAAGAACTTTTCAGCTTCCCATGCTAAGAAGCTGGGAAGAAACATGGCCAGGAGAGGTGATCTGAACTGGCAAAAGGGATATTCCATCCCATAGATCACCATGTTCAGTGAATGAACTTGCAGGGAATTGGGCAGGAGGAGCCATCTGCTTCTCAGAGATGGGCTGGGCATCAGTCAGTGGGTGGTGAGCAATTGTATTGTGCATCAGTTATCTTTCTCTCTCTTTTAGTTATCTCCCTTTTGGTTACAATTAATTTTATATTATTATTATTATTATTAACTTTATTTCTACTATAAAACTGTTTTTACCTCAACCCATGGGTTTTATCTTTTTTTTGCAATTCCCCTTCCCACCCCACTGAGAGGGTGGTGGTGTGTGAGGGTGCCCGAGTGAGTGGGTGCACGCTACTTAGTTGGTATCTGCAGTTAAACCACGGCAGGCAAGGATCTGGAAAAGTTCAATTCCACATGGAGATCAATACACTCACCCAGGTGTACAGCCTCCAGGTGTGCTGTGAGATGGTGTATGTAAGACACAGATCTTACATCTTAACTTCCACAGGTACATTTAACAAGGTGTGCATGTACATGCCAATTTTATTTATAGAAATAAAAATATGCATACACCTGGTATAATACAAATATAAATAATTTACACATATACAAACGTGTGTACGGTAAAATCTGCATATGCATATTGCTGCACAAGACAAGGCAATGAGAAGAAAATGTGCCTGTGCCTTCTCCAAAAGGCTCACAATCCACCAGTCCAGAGGATCCACAGAGGGAAAATGCAGCCCAAAAGCCTGACAGCCTCTCCAAGGGAGAGAAATATCGGGAAAGGACGAGAATGGGTGCAGAAAAGGAACAGGAACCACCTGCCTCGCTACACGCCAGCCGAGGTGCGATGCCCGGCGGGAGGGGAGCGCTGCTCCCCAGGTTACGCCTCGGCCCGACGATGGCTCTCCCCGGGTGTGGGGGCCCCAGCGCCTTCCCGCCGAGGGGAACCTGCCTCCACCCGGGGCCGCTCCGCTCTCCGACCCCCGTCCCGCCTCCTCCCGCCAGACCTCCCCCGTCCCTGTCACCTACCAGCTGCCGGTGTCCGCGCAGGCCGGGGCCGCCCCGCCCGCCGCTACCTCCGTCTCCCGCGGCGGGTCGAAATAGGCGTTCAGGGCCCTCTGAAACACAGAGGCGGCTGGCAGGGAGGGGCCGCCGCCGGGCAGCCCCGCGGCCCCGCCGGCCCCGGCCGTACCTCCATGTGCCAGTCGCTGCCGGCCAAGAAGCGGCGTGCCACGACCAGGTCGCTGCTGGTGATGGCGGCGAACTCGGAGCACAGCACTTTCCTCCGCTTGGCGACGTGCAGCGCCTCCTCATCCTCGTCCTGCTCCCGCTTCGGCTCCGCCGGCGGCGGGCTGGACGCTGCCTCGGCCCCCTCCTCCATGGCTGCGGCGGAAGGCGGGGGGCGGCACCGCCCGCCGGGGTTGTCTTTCCGGGGCGCGGGCGGGCGGCGGACAGCGCGGTGGCGGCATGGGATTCACGGTGGAGAGCCTGAAGGAGGCCATGAAGTACATGGTGGAGTCGCAGGGCTTCGACCGGGTGCTCCGCAAGGTACGGGCACTTGGAGGGCAGGGCTCCGGCAGCGGGGCCCCGCCGGGGCAGCTCGTTTATACGACCTTCTGTCCCCTCCCGGCATAACAGGCCGAACCGGGGTCAGGGAGTCAGTCCGCCGCGGCTGCAGAGGGTCGAGCCTCGGCGGGGCTGCGGGCACGGCCGGAGCCCGGTGCTGCAGGCCCGCCGCTGCTTCCCCGCATTCCAGGCCTCGGAACGGGAGCGTGTGGCCGTGCTGCTAACACGGGGTAGAAAGCACAATTGTTATAAGAAGAATAATAACTCAGTTGTTATTCAGTAACTCTCGTTTAATACTCCAGCTGCCTTCCAGCAGCTCTCTGAAGGTGACTGTACTGAATAACCTTCAGGAGTCATTTAGCAGGTGGCATTCTTTCCTTCGCAGTACGTGCGAAGCAGCTAACTTCCAGGACCGTGAAATTGTGAAATAAACTCTTCCCTGTTTAAAATTAAAAAGGTAGCTCGTTATGACATCTCACACCTCAGCGTGAAGTCAGACCAAAAGCAGAACGCGCACCCCAGTGCTCTCTGAATTTCTACACAAGGTTTTACACTATACCTTCACTGTACCTTCTGGTGTAAAGAAATGCAATTAACTAGTATTGCTGCAGTGTCATGCTACATTATGCTCGAAGGAAACTGTTCATTTACACTGTAAATTGTGTAGCATACAGTAGCATAGCTGCTGTGTAGGAAAGTTCTGCGAAGCAGCTTCAGTGTTCTGATAAAATTTTCCTTTTAATTTTTATTTGTTTATGTAACTGTGACATGGAGTGATGGAGTAAATATATCTAAGAAAACCAGCCATGTAAAAAGTAATATGCTTTGCATTGTAGAGAGGCAAATGTTATAATGGAAGCAGTGCTTTTGTTGACAGCTCCATGATCTGATACATTTAATAGAAATCAATTGTTTGCAAAGTAATTCTTAGTCATGTTTTTCCAAGACACATTGGTGACTATAAAGTTTTTTAAAAATGTATAAAGCTTTAAGAAGATAGTTTATTGAATAGAGTCCATTTAGTTCTTAGTGACCGTGTCACTGAGAACTAAACTGTGATAACTTTACGCTCCTTTTAGATCCTGATAAGTGGTGAGCAGATATTAGCATTCCAGCTCATAAAGATGACTGGCTGGAAGTGAGCATTGGGAGACAATGCTTCCTATCTTGCTCTGGAATACTTTCAGATTTTTCCTGCAACCATCTAGAATTAGGATGCTAGGAACCTGATGATAATAACAATAAAAGTACAGTTCTGGTTGCATTAAAAGTAACTGCTGCTTTTCTGGGAGATAACTGAAATCTCTCTTACCATAACCGAGTGACTCAAGGTTTTCCTCATTCTGGAGAAGACACATTTCAGTCTGAAACCTTTCACCTCCAGCCTCAGACTTAGTTTCTGGTTTAACTCCAATGTGGTACCTACACAGGGTTTAACGACTGCGTGTTTAAAGCCTGGAAGCTGAAGCAGTGTGCCGTTCCCTGAGACAGACGCGTGGGAGGACAAGCACAGCAGGGCTGGGAGAAGCACAGACCAGCAGCTCTAGCTGAGTAGGTCCTGGAAGCGTTCAAGTACTGAACTATTTTTGTCAAGGAGAGCAGGCATGTAGTGCCAGATCAGAGCAATGACAAATGAGACCAGATGCTTTCCTTGCCTTGCTGGTGGGCTGGAGCACCAGTCCCTGACGGGAGTGGAAGCCATCTGCTCCCAGTGTTGAGCATCAGTAAAGTCCTCCTTAGAAATTCTGTCAGAAGCTTAGGCCTCCAGTGCAGTGCAGCATGCCTGATTTAGGACTTGGGGTTTTCATTGATACAGGTGCTATTTCTGTATTAGGACGTTGCCTCAGTAATTTTCTCTCTGTTTAATCCCAGCTTTTTCCATTAGAAGACTCTGTACTACATCAGCATTGATCTTAGTATCATCTGTCTGCAAAATTTGGATAAGCTTTGGCTTATCAGAAAGGGTGAAACTCAGCTCTTACATTGCATTATAAATAAGGAACAGTGAAACTGGAAACATTTCTATCTCAATACCTTTTAAGATCAAAAAAGATTTAAATCAACTCAGCTGGTAACAGAATAGAAACATTCATGTTTAAAAAAGCCCTTGTAAAAAACCTGAAAATTAGTAGGAATAAATAGAATAAATATGTCCACATTTCACTTTTAATAGTCTAAAGGCACTTCAAAGTCTTAGTTATACATGTAAATACGTATGTGGAACTTACCCCAGTTTTGCATCTGCTTTCAGATCTTGAATATAGTGCTACTAACTGAAGAAATTTAAATAGAGATTTTAAAATATTGCATTGCAGTAACTTCCTGGTCTCAAAATTCCAGCTTGCGTTGGTTATAGGGGGAAGCATGGTACCATAGGTGAACTGTAATTCCGTATTTACCAACTATGGGCTGAAATAAAACTGTATATGCAAATAATGTGCTGTAACACTGTGATACAGCCTTGGATACTTCTACTCACGGATATGAATTTCCGATCAGGAAGGCCAATCTGGTTAGTATTTCCAATGCTCATTTCAAAATACTGTTTTTTATTGAGGTTGCTCTAATATAATGATTAATGAATTACTGGTGGTCTCATTTCCATTTTGCGAGCTAACAAATATGCCTTCACAACTATGGTACGCACAGATACTCACTGTGTTCCCTCTAATCTGGCCTTTCACTCACAGATTAAAGCAAAAGGAAAACTGAAGACAGTTTCCTCCTAAGGAATTCCTGACAGCATAGCAAGTATTGAAGTTTTGTTAAGGTGTCAGTTTAAATATTTATCTGCATTAGAAGTACAGATTTTTCTAAGGCGAGTCTTCTGCTCAAAATTTATGGAAATATCTAATGGGACAGTTGAATTACTGTATTTTCCATCTTTTAATTTGTCTCATGAGTCCAGAGTCAGACAAAATTTACTTTCAATTTGATTGAGGGCAATATTAGGTGTTGGTACTACTGTCACTAAGCCTTTTATTCCTTTTTTGATTATACAGATGAAACTTCAATCTGCAACTCCTGGAAAAGTTGTTTGTGAAATGAAAGTAGAGGAGGAGCATACAAACAGAGGTGGCACATTACATGGAGGTTTGACAGCCACGCTTGTGGATGTGGTGTCAACAGCAGCATTGCTGTACACAGAGAGAGCAATGCCTGGAGTCAGTGTGGACATGAACATCACGTAGGTATCATCCACTATGTTTACTACAGTATGCTAACTTTTCTTCCCCTATTGACTCCATTCTACATCATTTCTGTGCTGTGGCACTCACTGAAAATGGGTGTTTTCTCTGGTTTCAGAAGTGCTGTTTTGATAAATTAAAGGGGTTGCGTGTGTGTTTTTGGAGACTGCCATTGGGTTTCAAATTTTGAATTGGACCTTCTTAAGCTTTTATTTGTTACATGTGTTTACGAGACAGTGCCCGTTCCTTCATAGAATGTAAAGGGATGTTGATATGTGGTTAATTTTAGTCTTAAGAAATTGGTTTGCTTTCAGTTTTTGCTTATGCAGGTATGTTAATGTCTCCTCGAAAGCCAGTGTCTAGCATATGCAGCTTTCTATAAACCCTTTTTTAGTATTAGTCCATAAACTAGAGAAAAATATTAAAGCAGGAAAGAGTTTACCTCTGTTGAGTGCTCATATAGAGGGTGAATTACAGATTGAATCAGAATTTCTCAGTGGAAGAAGATTCCTTTCCTCTAGGTTATTTTAAGGTAGTTTTATACTGAGAATAGTTCTTCCTGTAATGAAAATTCAAAGTGTCTTAAAAAACCCAGTTGTTCTGAAACTTTCTTTGATCATGCCATTGTAGTTTGTCAGCTTTGCTTCATTACTTTTAATGATGATATTATGGCCAATTGGAACTAAAGTAATCCTACTTGGAATAACTAACACAGAGCATTAAAAATCTTAGAAAAGTAACCCCTCATCAAAACTGTCTTTAAAAAAAAAAAAAAAAAAGCTTTAAAAGTGTGTGGAGAGTGATCTGTATCTGTACCAGGTTCCCTCCTTTCTCCCCCAGCACCTTCTGATTTCTCCACTGTGTAGAAGAGATTAAGCATCTATTTAAGCTTCATACTAGCACTGTGATGACTAGGATCTTACTGGAAATTAAAACCTAAAATTCTCCTGTGATTACGGGTTTTTACCTGCAGTAGTGTAACAAGAGGCCAACATCTGAATCATGGACACTATCAGTTATGTCCACCCAATTACATAAGGGCTGAAATCTGAAGAAAGTGCTGTCTCTGGAGGTGATCCAAAATTACCTTTAGGCAATGTTACATGAAGCAATATTAATAGCTTTCTTTAACTTGGACTACTGTGTTCATTGAACAAGTGAAATTGGATATCAAATATTGTTACAAGAACTTTTTTCCTTTTTGGGAAGCAGCTTTTTAAAAAGTTGTCATGAGGAAGCTATTTCAGTAATGGAAAGAACAGAGAGAAACAGAAATTTTTTTTTTGGTAACCACAGGAAGATCAGCAGCAGCTTCTGGAAATGAGACAAGGCTGAAATCCTGCCCTTGTCAACCAATGGAGCTGGTGCTACATCAGTGTTAGGCGTGACTGACATTCTTGTGATATGGCGTCGTGTATAAAAATGGACTGGTTGATGAAATTTATCTCAACAAGATTAACATCCAGCAATTTTATATTCTCCTCTGCAGTTCTAACATTTGAATGTTGTTCCCTTACCTCAGATCATGGTTGGATCATGTTACTCCTAATTTTTTCCAGTGGAATTCTTTGTGGGGAAATTTCTTCCTATTCTCTGAAGAGTGTGTTTTAAAAGCACACCCTCCTGCTCATGTAAATAAAAACAAAGAGTTTTCTAATGAATGGAAACAACATTTGAGGGCTGCCCAGATTTCCGTGATTTCCTCTAACCAGGGTATGGGAAACAGTTAACCTATGCTTACGCTTCCAAACAGAAATGACCTTCTGGAGCCTTTGTAACAATGACATTTTGCAGCTGAAGCGGCCAGACTAGTTTAGAAAGGCTATAGGGAGCCAGCAGTGGTTGGAATAGGACTTGGAGCTGAACTTTTAACTGAAGTGTTGGATACCTCATTGTTTCTGTTCCAAAACAGACTTTTCCTCAGAACCAAGCCAGTGGGTTTCTTTCTAGCCTCAATTTTCTCAGAGAACTCTTACTTACCACTGCCAGTAGTTAGAGGAGCTCAAAACCATTAAGAAGTGGGGGTTTGCAAGCAGGCAGGCAGGCAGAGATGTGTCTTTATTACCCACTTCTGCTAATTCCTTCATGATAATATAAAATGCAGGAATATTCTTGGATTTATCCTCCGTACAGTCTCTTACCTGCTCCATTTTTTCTTCCTTGAAGATACACTTCTGCTGCTAAGATTGGAGAAGAGATACTGATTACAGCTCAGATTTTGAAGCAAGGAAGAACTCTCGCATTTGCTACCGTGGATTTAACAAATAAGGCGACAGGAAAGTTAATTGCACAAGGTAGACATACAAAGTTCATAGGAAAGTAATATGAAAAAGTATTTTAAATAATAATGTTGGGCTTCAGAATTATTTTCTCACTTATGCAATATCATCTGCACAAAGTTTTTGATAGTCTCTATCAAGTGAATTTGTCTCACTTCTGTAATAAACGAACAGATTTCTTAATTACCACCAGAATTGCTACAAGCTTGGGTTTGGGATGAACAACAGAGGGGATGCACCTGGCTTTTTTTTGGTCAAGATAGCAGAAGGGAAGAGTCTTTGAACCAGCCATAGGGTTTACCAGCATTAGTGTTTCAAGAGATCTGCTTTCTTTACCTGTGGTGTCATGTGACAAAGCAACCCTGTCTTCAGGCCTATCACAGTCACACTCTAACACCACTAGAAGTGCTTACAAACTGTACTTGCTCCCTGAGATGGTAGTACAGGGTTCCTGTGACATCGTGCAAAACTGGTTTGAAAGTGGAAAGCAGGCTAATGCAAAATGTAATTTACCGATGCTGTAACAAATCAAGAAATACTCAATATAAGCTTTCTGAAACTACCTTTTTAAAGATTGTTTCATAGTTTTGTAGCCTCTTTGCACTAAGTAAGAGCTTGTGAGCATGGAGTGGTTGAGAAAGGGTGTGGTTGAACCTTTGTACACAAATTCACATAAGATGTCATCATCTCCCTCTGATCCCTGAATGTGAAAATGCAGTTATATCATGTGGGCTTTTCACCTCTACCTGCCTGAGGTTGTGGTTATATAAAATCATTAGCTGCATGTTACAGATGTAAAAAAATACTTTTGGTGAGCTTTCATTCAGGCTAAGGCTGTAGATTATCTGACCTGGGTTGAATGAGGTAGAGTTAAGATGCTGTTCATCAGCTGAAGACTGATCTCTTGCAGTGTTGTGGACAGGCTTAACTGCTTTCTTCAAACTGTTGACAAATGATTCATGGTAAGGCTATCAAGCTGTAATAAAAGCAGCAACGCTGCATATGCAGTGCATGTTTTTCTCCTCTAGCAAAAAGCTAATCTACACTAGGCATGTGCAAGTCCTTTTTGTTGTGGAAGTTGACTCATTGTCTTCGGTCATGTGATGAAATGTGCAGTTATGTGTTTTTTTTCTGTGCATTCCTAAACCTAAAGAAGTAATTTTCAAAGAATTAGGTGACCAGTTCATGCAGACTGATTTTCAATACAAAGTTGTACAAGTTTACTAATGTGTCATTAATCTTTCCAAAATGACTTTTAAACAACTAATATGAGCGGATAACTAACTCTTCAGTGGAAGTTCTATTAAAAATACCTACAATAGGCTCAGGCTACTAGCATGTATTTTTGCTGCAAGTTTAGAACAGTTTTTCATGGTATGTACATTCTCAAAAAAGTTTTTTCTGAAGACTGATCTCAGAAACATACACAGATTACATGCTTGTGGCTAGTTGAACTTTTAATAGTAGCATCCTCTCTTTAGCAGTACATTCATAATTGGTTTTCCCTCAGTACTTGCACTCATACTCAGAAATCATCCCTAAATCCTGTTTAAAGAAACGCAGTGCTTTGCTGAAACAGTTCTGCGAAAGTGCTTACTAAAGCAGTAACCTTTTTTGTTTTAAATCTTTGCTCATCAGAACTAATGCTTCACTGTATGAAATTCTCACTTTACAGCTCCCTCAACGTGGAGCGCTGTTAGGAGTCTTAAGCATCTCCAGTTCCTCTGCAATTACTTGGATGAGCAGAGAGGATCCATCAGAGCAACTGGATGCACTTACTGACTTTGGCATTTGCTGCTCTGGTTATCTTCCTATTGACATGTTCTGGCATCTCCAGTCATCTTTTTTCTCATTTTTAAGTTTACCAGTTTTCTTACGTGGGTTACTTATGTAGTAGAGTGCAAGAAAATAGAAGCAAACATTAAAACTGCTCCCCTCCAATTGCTGTAAACCCATCCCCCTCAATGGAACGCAAGAGTGATTTTGACTATTACCTGAAATAAAAGGCAGAGGGTGAGAATGGAGGAGGTGCCAAATTCAGTATGTGCCAAAATATTGAGAACACTCTCAGCTCTACGTGCTGGGGCCACTCTGTCTTTGTGTAACTGTCCCACTGCAACTCAACACGACTTCCCTCAATCAGCGCTGGCTGCCTCAGGAACCTATCAGAGCTAAGTGGTCCCATTCTATCACTTAGCATTCATCATATCTACATAATTACAACTGAAAAGCGTCCGGGCCAATTGAGAGTGGCAAACCTCAACACGGAAACAACAGTATCCTCCTGTTCCCATTCAAGCCTGGCAAGGACTGTTTCAGGCTGAGGGAAACGGAAATAAACCTTCCTGAAATAACAAGTGAATTCTCCCTTACAACAGACTATTCAACACAGTATTTTAGTACTGCCTAATTAATAAGAGGGACATCATTAATATGCAGGCCAGTTCTTTCAGAAGCACCTAATTAAATGGATTATTTTAAGACAACCTTGTCTGTTATCCCTCACCAGCAGCAGTATGTTGACCTCGTAACTTATTTCACAACTTAACTCAGGCACAGAGATGATATTAGAAGGAATTGTCACCATTGAGCTTGCCTAGCTTTGAGAGTAAACTGTCAAGCATCAGACTTAATACTTAGAAGCATTCTTTACTGATTACACTCTAACCTACATGTTGAAAAATCTGTATCTTACCTTAGCTGAATCTCAAAGTAATGGAAACAAATTACCGTTAATAAGGACAAACGGTACATGGCTCCACCTGGCATCAGAACAAACAGACCCCTGTGGGGTTGACCTGGTTCCATCACTGCAGATTTAGGCATAATTCCTTTACAAGCAAGCAAATAAAGTGATTTCATGAGCTCCTCTTGTGAGTCTTAGTAGTATACCAGATTACATATCCAGTAAGTGACAGACAGCTGCGAGTTCCATACCTTACAGCTGAAAATCAGACCAGCCCTCCCATATTGCAGTTTGTTGTGTTTTGAGGTTTTTCTTTTAAACATACCAAACACCCGAATTATACTGAAGTCTAGATGTGTGTTCTTACAGAGGCCACAAAGTGGTATGAAACGTTGAGGAAGTTTGTCTCTCTGAGTGAAAGTAACTTCAGCTTCCCACTTCATGCAGTACCCTGGCCAGCCAAGTGTTTCATGCTGGCTTCACATCACTGCTATTGCACAAATGCATTCAGACTGACGCCCACGGGCCTGCACCAAGTACAGCTGTGCTTTACAGATGCCTTGAGAAAATAAGGAATCAGAACAGACTTGTTCCCCCTAGCATTTGAAACCAGGGGTCCAGATGCTAATGAGGGCAAATACAGATCACAGATTAAGATGCAGTGAGAAGGGATTTAGTCATTAAGGATTCCAGCTCTTGGGAAGGCTCATCTTGTCAGTGATAAATTAGGGAGAAGGTAAGGAAAGATGTCACTGCTGAAACAAGTGTTGAACTATCAGAACTCCTTGTTAGTCTTTTAGGTCGAGCTACCCATCACAGGGGTCTCATGGCTGAGCTGCTGGTTTACAATTCTCAAATTCACAAACATCACCACCTAACAGGGATAGGGCAGGGAGGGCAGGGATGTCAGGTGAATTAGGCTGTTAAATAACTGTTCTGAACAGTAGTTCAAATCTGTTCAGCTTCGTTGACTTGCTCTGAGCCACTGCCAGGGCATACACAAGAATTTCCAACTGCATTATATCATTCACAATTTTAGACATTTCCATCTGCAAAAAAACCATTTAGCCAGAACCCCCCAAAACCTCTCCCTTACCTCATTGTCCACAGGAATGAAAAAAAACCCACTTAGATGCTATTTTGCTACTTGAGTTCAGGGACAACATGATGACAGTTAATCACCTTCGTGATTCCGTAATGCATTCACTGAACGACTACTACCACCAGACCATGATCCCAAGCTGCCATGGCTGTGGGACACAGCAGCATATACAGTTCTCCCTTAAAAGAGAGCAAATTACCTGCCAGCTTTTAACAAACAAGACACATTTGCTATCCTTGAGGAAAAAAAACAAAAATAAATGAACTCCACCAAACAAAAAGACCTCTATTTTTGTTTACTAAGACAGTACCTGGGGCTTGTACCACTGTAGTAAAATTCTGGATCTTTGATTTCTTTTGCTTAAAAGCAGTAGCTGCTTGAATAGATTTCAGGAGTCCAGAAGAGCAATTTGTTTAGTGGGTGCTCTAGCATACAGTAATTGTGCTTAAATTAAGGGACCTTTCCATATGTAAATCCTTTCCAAGCAGAAGTAGGCCACAGATATCTTCAGCCCTAAAAAGCATTTCAGTCACCCAAGCAGAAGAGAAATTACACTTAGCTTCAGTTAACCTGTAGAGCTGATGCAGCCCTCCACAGCATCTGCACTACCCAGTGAGCCCCATGAGCACCCTCCCAGCTGCGGTGCACAAAGCAGAAAGCAGCACCTACTGCTGCAGACCTAAAGGGCTTTAATAGTGTTTTGTCTCGTTACTTCACTCCAGAAAGCTGTTCCAGAATCTGTAGGCTTACACAGCTTGTGAATTTACTGCTGTAATAAATGCAAAAGGAAAAATGTGAGATGATTTTCCAGGCTAATAAAAGTAAATAGCAATTAAGTAAACTCACATGGCATGTCTTATCTGCTTAGTGAATGTAAATGTACTCTGCTCACTCTTGACTTCAACTATCATGCTCAATGGCAGGAACCTTAATGTAATCTTAAATGAAGCCTCTAACAGTCCATTAGACTAATCTCACATTAAGAGGCCAAAAACCCTCCAATGACTCTTCTCACTGTTCAATCCCCCAGATCCTGATTCAACATAAGCTGGTGCTCAGTAACTGCAAGTAACCTAAATGACTCAGCACACAACAAGTGCAAGAAAAAGGAGTGTTCTCCTGGCAGCAGAACAGGGGTGGGAAGGGAAGGCTGTCTGCAGAGCTCACAAGCTGCAAGTCTGTGCAAGGACCAAGCGTTTATGGTACTTGTATGACATTTTGAAGTAATTTCAAAACTAATATATTGCACCTTACGTGTCAAGGAAAAGATATGGTCATTCCAAATGACCACAGCTGCTTACTGTAGTGCACGCTGATCCTCAAGTTTGTATTTTCAAAGTACCATCAAGCAGGTTTTTCAGAAATGTCAGTTTTTTAAAAGTAGGTCATTTTACAAGTTCCAATTTTCATCTTTCCACCTTCTGTTTTTCTAACAGACTTGACATTTTGTGATGAGAAAAATGAAATTGCAGTGAGAGATCAGTACCTTTGATCTAAAACTTTCAGTGCTCAGAGATTAGTAACCAATCGAGTAAACAATTTTTTCCTTTTTTAAAGAGAAGCACTAACTAATCCCAAAGTGTTTTTACTACCTGATATATCACCTAACATAAATTTTCATGTTTATAATATATAATAATAAACACCAAAGCTATAAAATAGCTTTTGAGAGGGAATGCATACTTTGAGACAGACAGCACAATGGGCATCAACTGCAAACTAACTACAGGCCTGCTACATTTTGGCAGTACTTGTACATATTTTGGTAACTTGCACAGCTGAAGAAGCTTGAGAAGTGAAGAGAAGCTCCACAGTCATGTACAGACTATAACATTTAAGAAGCTTCTCATCATCCAGGAAGCACCTGACACAAGCTTCCCTTCACTAGACAATTCACTGAGATGCATTTAACATTTAATGGCCTTCTATCTACCCAATTTATCCCTGCCCCCTTGGCACTTACCAAGGTTTCATGACAAATCCTTAAGCAACAGCCTGGTTAAACTCCCATTTTCAGGTGCAATACTGAGTGTATTTCAATTCGTGGTATTAGTATGTCCAAGGGAGCCACACAAGCACTTGACACTAGGTAGTAACTAAAATTCTTATCTTATAAGAGAGCCTGTCTGTATTTACAAACAGCTCCAAAAATGAGGTCCACCCTATTGCAAACTGTGCTTTGGAAACATTAGTTTTGTGAGATAAAACCTACATTTTGAAAAAAGACTACCAAAAAGCCATTAACCTGATATAGAGGGCCTGAAACCAAAAGCTACATATTATGAACTACTTCCATTCACTTCTGAAGGGCATTTTGCTGAAGTTAACAGAAGAGTATTTTGAGATTGAACTGGAAGTTCCATTGAGAAAGAGTGGAACAAGAATTTAATCTCTTCCCTCAAAAGCCATTCTGTTTAAGGAGAGAGAAACTTTTCAAAGATGCCAAATGATGCAAGAACAAACTCTCATATATTCCCCAACACTCACATGCTCTGAAACCTGTTGGCCCCCTTTTTATTTTTTTCCCTACTCCTTTGACAATGCAGATGGTTCTCAACTCACTCTGGTAGCACAGCAAAAGCATAAGGTTTGCTAGCTGGGTAGTACAGACCATATTGAACAAAATTAGTTTTCCAATTTTTGGTTTCCTCTCATCTTAACTGTGTTCTCCCAAAAAAGCATGGTATGGCTTGTCACGAGGAACAAATGAGCAGCCTGTCTTACGCACCCTGTACAAAACTAAAAAAGGAATTAAACTGAACAGGTTGTTTCCTGCAATACAGAGAATTAAAATTAAAATCCATGTATGATTACTGACACTTGAAAAGTACCGTACACAGCCACTCAGGCCAACATCTTGAGGCTTCTTCTAGGAGAAACCAGATGGAAGAAAACCAAAATTCCTAGTGCAAGAACTGTCATTTGCTTTGCTAATCAAGGTAACTACGGCCCTATCCTCACTGCGGTGAGATGATGTCCAAAACGACAAATTAAGAACAAAGGATGGCACTTAGGAAGCAAATTCCAAACTCCTGAAAGTTGAATGTTCCAGACCCTATGAAACTTAGCTCGAGCTTCATGGGGACACTTTATAGTATGTCTTACAGATCATTCAAAAAAGAGGCACCTAAAGTTGAGAGATTTTCAGTACTATTAGCAGGGATGGTGGTTACTAAATATTTTAGAAAGTCTTAGCATTCTAAAGAGCAGCATTTTCAAGATACTTCTTTGTAACTTAAGGCAACTATGAAAGTGAAGTTGGAGCTTTCAAGTGGTGTTTTTCTAGGGTGTTTCATATTAACCTGTAGGAACTTATAACCAAGGAAGTAAAAATACTTATGTACCAATACAGTAAGATACTAGTAATGCCATTATTTCTGACAGGTACTTTTCAAAACATATGGCCAACATTTGCAAGAACACCTCTGCCATTGATCTTTGCTGATCTTAACATTTTACAGTCTGTACACTTTCAGTGTTTGTAGTGGGTGACACTGTTAAGATGCAAGATGCTACTAAAACTCAATTAATAGGATTTCCATAAATAAAACCAGCCATCTTTCACCTAATTTATTTAATTTCCATTTTTTTCCAATTCCAAACAAAAGCTAAATACAAGTTTTAAACAGGTAAGCACTAGTTTTATCCAAAGGGAGTAGGCTTATGCAGTTTTACTCCAGTAAAGTACTCAACCCTTAAGCAGAGCCTTTTTTGTCATCAAAACTATACAGTAGTCTTCCTTTTATCATTGCACAATCTTAAAATGTTCTGTCAGAACCAACTTTTGACACTCCAAACACTATTTTACATTGGTTTATAATGTCTATTCCAAAAGAAAAAAAAAAAAACCTCGATGGGTTTTCCATAAGAAATGTTTTAGAAACCAGTATTTCCTGCACAGTTCACCTGCAAGTTTACAAGTCTCAACTCTCAAGAAAAAATAATCCTCTACCAACATTGTTTCTGCAGCTATTATTTTACCTTTTTTTTGAGCTGCTTTAGCAACTTCAGACTCCAGGTCTGCCTCATCTGTATAAATGCATCCAACTCAAAAGAATACCTTCATACAGTTATACAGCAACTTGGGGAAAGAGATCCAAAACAAAAGTGCCAGTAAACTTAGACATGGCCCAGCAAAATAAAAGAGGCAAAAAATGCCTATACATTAAATGAGATGCTTTTTTTTTTTAAAGAAAGATTTCTTTCCCACATTTACTTCCTATTGTAATAGCCACTTCTTCGTTCATTAGAATGAATGATAGTGCTCTTCGATACAATCATTAACAGCAAAGCTGTAAGGCTTTTATACCCGTTACATTCACTTCTCACCCTCAAAATACTGATGGTCAACATTAGAGATGTTAGGGGGCATGACCAGCACAAATGGGAACACCACCACAAATGATCACCTTGTGCTTTCGGATACATTTGTTTCAATGTACAGTCCCTTCATTTCACATTTCAGTAAGATGCTGATGCAGTGCAGAAGTGTGCAGAGCATCCTCTCTTTCACAAGGTCCATGCAGAAAACATCTAAAAAAAAAAATTGCAAAGTTCTGAGATACAAATGATTAAAAAAATCCAGGATGATCAAGTTTCACAATGTATAGTGTTCTGAACATGAGTCCATTTTCTTCTAAATTCTGAAAGAATAAAGTGGTGAGGAAAGTGAAAATCCACTGCTGCATTCTGTGATCTTCCCCATTTTGCTGGCCAGTACCTTACTCTGGCATGTAAGGACGGAGGTGATCCTCTATGGTACCAACCGTCCAGTGAGTGAGCTGCTCCTGTGGCAGGTACAGGCAGATGCTGCATAACTTGAAGATTGTAGCTTTGTTTTTTGGAGTCTAGAGGCAAAGAAAATCCAAAGAAAAGGTATTAAGACTAGAAGTTAACTCAAGACTAATAGGCAGACCCCCACGGACATTTAAAATTCACTATTTCATACATATAAACAACCTGAACTTGAAACTAGTCTGCAAAGTCTAACGCATAAAATGTTTTCACTATTTTCTTCATTCTTCACTTGAATTATTTCTGTGTTGTCACCCAAACCAAACCAATGTTTTAATTTTTCCTAAAAACTGTCAGGCCTATTTTAGAACTTATTTAATTTTTAATACAAGAACATTAATTCTGTGTGAACATGTGTGGCCTATAGTTAGTTTTTGCACGTAGGAATCTTATTTATAGCGTAAGTTTCCCCTGAAACTGCCAAAATGCAATCACAAATGCATGATCGGTTTTTCTACCTGAGTACCTCACAGCACTGATGTTCCCGAGAAGAAAAAGCTTTTTGTGATTAAAACACACCTACTAAGACAAGGACAAAAGAAGCTTACCTGCAAGTGCTGTCTGTCAATGAAGAGAAACACTGACTGGTTAGGGTTGTTGACAACAATTCCAGTCTTGTCCTTTCGGCTCAGAACATGCAGAAACTGTTTTTCATAGTCACCATGATGAAATTCAAACTTGGCCTACATGGTGTGAGGGAGGGGAGTAAAATATTTATTAAGATAAAGCTCACGTGTAACCCATTAATTTCCTTCAAGCTGGGGCTTTACAACCACTTTTGTTCTTTCCTTTTCTGATCTATTCTGAAAAGCAGAAACTGGGAACCATGGCAGTGACACACAAGAGTCTTGACACAATTTAAAGAATCCCCTAATTTCATTCTGCCGACACTGACATTAGCCATTGCAATGATTAACAACTCAAAGGTACAACTTTACCTGCAGCATATATAAAACCCAATTTACCTTCCTGGGCAGAAGATCCCTGTGCAACAATTTCTAGGCAAAATTATAATGCAAAGGTTCCATCCATTTCACTCTTCCATCTAATCAAATATAGCAATTTGGAATACTGACAGAACCTTAACAACATCATCACATTTAGACGAAGATTCAATTGTACTAAGAGGCACATCTAATCCACTTCTACAAATTCAAACACACTGTATGCATTTATACATATGTGTCATTTGCAAAGGCCCTTTGGAAAGTTACATTTTGGAAGGGCTAATACAACAGTGCATAAAGATAAGAGGCAGGATTTGGCATTCAAAACACTGACTGCTTTATAAATAAAACCAAGCAGTGTATTTTTCTAACATCTACAGAACTCGCATACCTTATCAACTTATTGGTTAAAGAGAACACTACCTCCAGGAATAAGTTAGTTACTGAAGTCAAAACCCAAAACCAAATACCTGAACAGGCCTAAAGGGTTCATCAGATCCCTTCCACCGAGAAAACAGGAGACAGACTATCTTCTCAATATCATTACGAGGCCATAGAATGAAGTCCATCTCCTGGGTACAGCCGATCACATCCTGTGAGCAGTAAAGTTCTGTGCTTACATTCCCTCCAGTAGTCAAAGACACAGATAAGCATCTTATCTATACAGGCACATACTTTAGAGGTGATACTTATACAACATTTGTTTGACTTTCCATTTGTATTACTTATACCACAACTGAAGTCTTCCTTGCTTTCCAGTGAGTTTTAGTGTAACTACCCACTTGATATAAACTACAACTTAAAGAAAACATTAGCAAAGACTGTCTGTCTTCCAGTATTCATAAAGCAAAACTATTTAGTTGTACAGCAGAAGTTGCTGCAAGAATTATTAACACATGCCTTCTGAAGGACAAAGATGGCAAGAAGATACAATTCCCAAGGCATTTCTCTGAATGAGACAAATGAAAGCAAAGCTTAAGAACTACATATTTAAACAGTTTCAGAACTGTTATTACCCCACTGCTACCCTTCAAACTAGACCCCACAAACACAGGCTCGCTGAGCCCTCATGCAGCAAATGAGAAAACAAAAAAAGGCAGGATTAGCATTAAGATTCACAAGGAAAAGCACAAGTGTTGAAAAAGCATAATTCAGCAAGTGTAAAAAGGAGGCTTACCCTGCGCATAGACTGGTAGCGGGGTGCATGGAGCTGTACTACATCCTTCTGCAGAAGCTCTAAGGAACTTTCCAAAGAATAGCTGGAATCCCGCACACCTTTCAGGATATTTTCTTCATAGTTATTGGTCATGACTGGTATCACTTCAGACACTTCAAAAAGCGCTGACTTTTTCTTCTGAAAAAAGCACAGATTACATTAAGATTACAATCCTTTCAAGGAAACTATAGGTAACAGTTTATTTCAGGATTTGGGATTTTCTGTATAAATGTATAAAGCACACATCACACAGGCTAGGACTTTGACACAAACCACGCTAAAACTTACATGCAAAAGTTTATAAATTAAACAGAATCAGACCAACAACTCTTATAAAAAGTTGAACAGGTTTTTGTAGTCTCAAAAAATGTGGATTTACATATCAATCTTGCAAACACTAAAATTCTACCTAAACATTAACAGAATTGCCCCTTCTTCAAGGAGAGTACATGACTTTGGGCTGACTAAGAACCTCTGCAAGCTTCTCTCTGTAAACATCAATCAAATAACACCTTTTTTCTCCTTTTCAATTTTTTACGGTTGGCCTTTTATGGAAAGTGAAACCTTTCAATGCCACAATTGGTAACAGTAGGTGATTGAGATCCCATCTGAAGTTATCTATAATCTTCTCAAAGGAGGACTATTTTATTTGCTAAATAACTTTTACACTCACTACAAATATTTCAGCATCTCTCAAGCAAGGCCAAAACATTATGAGAATGTAAAATCACTGAAGTTGTATGTCTGTTTCTAACAGCTTTCTTACAGCTCATTAGAAGTCTTGACCTACTTAAGAGACAAAGTACATTTTGCCAAATAATGCTACACTTCCCTTCCCTCAGAAGATAGATAACAGGCAACTATTTGCTGACCAAGCTAACTTGAGCTAAACTCCTACTTTAAGCAAACTGGTATGGCATGGACATCTTCAGTTCACTGTGATGTAAGCAAATGTAACAGGATTTAAAACAGGCATTTGCAATGAATTTCTACAAAGCAACCAAAAAGTAGTATCAATGTCCAACTAAAAGAGCTAAAGCTGTGTCATCTAAGAAAATCTAGCTGTTGCCACTGCTTAAACATTCATTTCCATGTTACTATGACACAGCACCCAGAAACTATACCCCAATATATCCATCTCTGCTTGCACTAGAACTGACAAACAAAAGCAAACTGAACTTTGGAATTTTAAAGAAGCTTTTTAAGGAAAAGTCTTCATTAAAAACACCTAATTATTACAGCAAATGCAAAATCTGTACATTTGAGGGGATTAAACTATTTCAGTGCTCATCTACACGCATTTTGTGCATTAAGTACTCTGTTGCCTTTTGCTCCTATCTTCACTTCCTCCTCATTTGTTCAGCACATTCACTTCCTAGAAGTACCTACTTTTCTTAACGTTCTGTGGATAAAAACTCTCCCACAACTGCGGGTCTATAGCTGGCTTTAGAAAGACCCAGCTCCCCACCCAGATATGCAGTGGAGGCAGCCAAGCAAATAAAGATTTCCTCTTTGCCCTCCCCACTCCCCTTCAAAATGATAGCAGCAGTTCCACATATGCCTGCACACTCGGGCCATTTCCACATCACACCTTGCGACTCCTCCCTTCAACTGCCAGGTCTTCCCTTCTGCTTTCACCAGATAAACAACACTCGGCAATCGCCCGAGCCAGATTCCCTTCACAGCTCAAGTGTTCATAGCCAGCAATTGTGCAGGTCAGACCCTCATTAGGCTTAACGAGTTACAGCGTTAACTTTGAAAAATATCTACCCAATTCCAAAGTTACCACGTAACCATTTACTGAGGCACTGGAACCTTCTGCGTTACAAAACTACAAAATACAAAGAGCAAAAATGACAAACATGAACTAAGTAAAAAAAATAAATAAATAGAAGTAAATGGAATCTATTAAGGATAAAACACTTGATGCAATCAGGCAGCAAGATTTTGCACAGAACACTGAACACGCAACGAACACAGAGACACACTTTAAAACCAAGTTACCTTGTCTTTGAACACAAAGGCAATGTACATCTTGAAGTCAAACTGGTCAGCTAAAGATTCTTTTTTCTTTCTAAGCTGAGCACGAAGTCTGTTCAGAGCTTGTTTCTTCCGGGAGTTTGGGTCCCCCATTTTGTAATACAGGTGGTACTAAAGCCTTTGGAAACTGTCGCTAAACTATGGGCACCTTTTCGTAAGACTTAAGTACAACAGAAACAAGTCGTTTGATTCCTGCTAATACAACTGAATAGATCAAACGCTAATGTAACCCAAAACCGCACCTCAGGCAATATTTTACGAGAATGTCGTATTGGAGGGGTCAAGAAACAAAGAAAGTAGTTGTCCAGCCATAGCTGGACAAGAGGTTTTACAATAAATCTAGGAAAAAAACCCGACGAATTTTGAAGAGAAAAATTTGAAGAGTTTAGGCGCAGGAATAAGTGGGTAAGAATGAAGAAAAAAAAAAGAAAGAAAACAAACCCAAACAAATCTTATCACAATTTACGTGTACAATAAGAAGCAACTGGCACAAGCCCAATCCATGGGGGGGTACTTTTGCTCTGCTTACAAAAAAAAAAACCCAAAGCTGAAATTACAAATTGCGTTCTACCCCAGCCAGATTCATGACTCTACTGATTATTATTCTCAGCCTTCCACTATTGCTATGTTGCCCGTCTTTTTCTTTAGAATTATTACACTTGGTGGAGAGCAGAGAAAAGGGTGCAAAGGAGGAGTGCACAACCCGGGAAGTATGACATTTCTCTGCCGCCAACAACAACAAAATCAACTACAGACAACACAGCGCTGGTTTGCAGGGGAGCAAAGAGAAAAGACAGCGGAGTCATTTCTAACTTCATCCTGCTCATCATTGCCCTGAGGCTACTGCTGCCGAAGATGAGAGGGATCATGATGGCCATCGACAAGGGGCGGACAGGGGCTCAAAAGGACAGTATTATCTCACCGAGAGACCTAAACCTGAATCAGTGCCCCAAACCTGGGCTCCCTACCAGTGGGAAAGCCCTACATCCCCCGACACCTCATACACTCCCTGGGCTGCTGATCCCCCGGGATCCTTCCCGCTCTCTCTCTGCTGCTGCGAGCACGGTCAGCCGAGGCTGTGCATGGCCGGCGCTCTTGGCTTTCCCTTCGGCTTCTCTCTGCACGCAGGGCGGCCGCGCCCGGGGCAGCGGGACACCCACAGCAGCACCGCCTCTCTCCCCTCTCACTTCATGGCCACGACTCAGAAAACATGGAGTGTGTTTTGCTCCTGCTTTTCGGTGACAGAATTTTTTGCGAGGTTTTTTTTTTTTTTAACTGCAATCTAGGTTGCAATTTTAAACCTCTAAAACACCCTCCCCCGAAAAAAAGCAAATCCCTAATTATCAGGTTATTTTCTTCCTCTCTCCAGACATTTTTTCCCCTCCTCAGGTGTTTGATTAGTCGGGGTTAAAAAGTTTTTAGGTTAGCAAATTCGTCGGACCAGGTTAAGAAGAGGAGGGGGAAAAAGTACTTCTCCCCCTTCTCTCTCTGGAGAGAAAGGAACAAAAAACAAAGGAAAACAAAAACAAAAAAAAAGGAACCCCTCCCAAAGCTTCCCCCCCAGTTAAGCAAGAGACTGAGAGGCTCCGACGAGAGCCCAGGACCGTGGCCCGCTCGCTACCCGCAGCCGGCGGGCGCAGGAGGAGCAGTGGAGGAGGAGGAGGCGGCGGCGGTGCTGGCAGCACGGAGAGGAGCCATGTCAAGATAAAGCCACGAAGCCGCGGAGCCCCCCCATCCCTGCCGCAGGGGACACGGTGACCGGGCCGCCCGCTCTGCCGCTGCTCGGCCCCGACCTGGTCCCCATAGTCTAGCTCAGCGCCCCGGGGCCGGGGAGTGGGGAAATGGTGGCGGAGAGAGAAGGAGGAGGAAGAGGCGACGGCGGCGGCGGAAGGAGGAAGAGGAGGAGGACGCTGTCCCTGCGCTAGCGGCTCCTACGGAGGAGGGCGGCGGGCATAGAGATCCCGGAGCAGCGTCGAAGGAAGACCGGGACGGCCGGAAATGATGATGAAAGGGCTGAGGAGAGCCTCTTTTCGACCAGGCGGTCCCGGGACGTCCTCGAGGGCGACGGCAGCAGCCGGCAGGAGGGAGCGGCAGTGCCTCTGCCTCGGCACGGAGCGAGCGCGGAGTGGAGCTGCGCAGGCACCACCAACCCCTCAAAATGGCAGCGCCTGAGTCACACAGGCGCCGCCCTACTCGCACCGCCGGCGCGTACCAAGCGCTCGTGTCTCCGGGGGAGAGGCGCACTGTTGTGGTCCAGGCAGTAGAGCTCAACCTCGGTAACCGCCGTGGACACGCCTTGTCGGGAATGCCAGGAAGGAAAGTACAACAGCGGTCTGCAGCGTCTGCGAGCCCTCACCGCGCCAGGAATACGCACTGCCCTTCTCTTTCTTCCCCTCCCCCCCCCCCCAGTCACGCCTCGTGTAACCGCCCGCTCGCCCCGCGTGGGGCCCGCGGGACAAGGACCCGGATGGGGCTGCTCAACGCCGTCCTCGCGGGGGGGGCGGGGGGTGAGGCAAAGGGGGAGGGAGAGAACATCGTCCCCCCCGCCCGAGGTGGTATCTGCCCGGGGCAGCTCCCCTCTCTCCCACCCGACGAACGCCTGATCCCCAAGTTCCGTCACCTTACGGGAATACTTAAACTTGTTTTAGCCTTAAGGGTGGGGATGTTGTAAGTAAACAAGTCTTATAGTTGCATATTTTGTGCGATTTGGTCCGTCGGGGTTTGTATTCAGCCCGTCCCACGTATGCGAAGTAAAACTGTAAATAAAACAACAATTAAAGCCCAACGTATTCAAAGCTGACATGGCGAGGGGCTTGTCTGCAGCACTGATGTTGCCACAGAAGCCAGTGTGACAGTGCGTGGCGGCCGCAGGGCTTCCCGAGAAGGCTGGCTAAGTTTTATAAATACGTAATTGCTGTTCCAGAGACACAAACCTAATCCTTGGAGAGAAGTAAGCGGTTTTATTTCTGTACTACAAGGACAGGCTTATGCCCCCCTTCCCTTCCCCTTCTCTGGAAGGAAGGAGGAATGGCATAGAAGCAATGGGAGTGAAGCGAGGACGCAGCCTGCTGTTGAGCGTTCTCCCTGTGGGAAGGCCCAGGGCGAGTAGGAGGAATTGCCATCCCAGTACGGGGCCCGGGTGTTTGCTGGCCCAGCGCTGTGCCCGGCCTCGGGCTTGCCAAGGAAACCTCGCCGTCCAGCACGCCCCGGACCGGGGGTGCTCCCGAAGCGCCGGGCAGCGCAGGTTCGCGCCGGGGAGCTAAGGCGCGGTGAGCTGCTGGTTCGTGCCGCAGCAGGGCGCGGGCTGCCAGGGTGGGTGAACGCATCTCTCCCACCTTTCCCTGGAAGCTGGCGCCTGTGACTCACCGCAACAGCAGCGATATTACAGAGATTACAGGCAGAAGACAAGTGCGGGCACCGCCTCTCTCACTTGATCGTGTTTCAAAGCCCATGCAGCACGGCAATGGCACTCTCCAGTAACTCCGCATTTCAGTCTTTGTTCCCCTAGTCTCCTACTCGTCCCTGTTGATCCCCCTTGTTCTCCCCTGACCCTCAAATTAGTTATTTTCCTTTAGCACGCCCTTCCTCTACATACTTTCCTTCGGACACCTCTCTCCTGCCTGTCTCGTAGGCAGGAGCTGTGTTGCAGCCCTTGGACCTCATTATCTTCCCCAGGTATTAGTCAGACTCTCTGATGCGAACACTCCTCTTGCCTTCCCTGACGCGGGCATTGCCCAGAACATTCCTCTGTTGTTTGAACAAGGACAGAGCAGAAATAGATAATTTTTACCTACTAAGAGATTGCTGTTCAGTCCTAATGGGCAATGCCGATTGAAAATAACCCTTTATTTAGTGGTAAAAAGCAAGGCAGCTAAATAGGAGGATGACATTAGCTCTGCACTTCTGTAGCTATTTCAGACTGACAGAGTTTTTTAACTATAACATCAGTCTGTCCTTAAGGAGAGCCGCGTTTAGATAACTGCTCATCCATCCAGTTCTGTCCAGTTTTGTTTTCCAGGTTGCCCTGCGCGACATTTTGTGCTGCAGTCTTGTGCCCGCTGCTATTTTAAGCCATGACTCACACTTGGCCTGTGACCCTCTTTGTGCCGGCTCCGCCGCACCGCCTGACGTGGGGATCGCCCCAGCACGGAAGGCCCGCCGAGCGAACTGGCGCCTTGCCCACCTGCGGAGGAGAAAGGAAGGCGTTTTCTTCCAGCCCAGTGACTCCAGCTGCCCTTTCGAGTGTAGGGATGCAGTCACAAGGGATGGGGCAGCTGCCCAGCCCCAGGCTGAGGAATGCATCCAAAAAATTTTGTCAAAAGTAGTGCTGGTGTAAGAGCAGTTTTTTTTCTGGAGGGCTGTATAGTAGAGCTATGAGGAGACTAATATATATATTTGGATGAAATAGACATATACATATATATATGCTTGTGTGTGTAAAGGAAAAGGGAAATCAAGCACAAAGTGTTATGTATTAAGCAGCCACCACCTGTCTTCTGCAAACTCAGGCTGCTCAAATCCTTTCAGAAAGGGATGGGGAGCTGGAATCACTCCAGGTTCCTTCTGTAAAGACTGCTGCTCCTCCTTATATAGACAACTTCCTTTCTTTAGCAAGCTCAGAGAAGATTTTTTTCCTTTTGGATCATTGTCTAGTAAAGGTACCCTGACAACATTTACACAAATGAGTAAATTAACCAACCCAAGTATGTTTATTATACATTTACGTGCAGAAATATTTGCACTATTAAATTCATGAGTAATGGCTGCGTCTTGTCCTACTTTTATATAGCTGTGCTTCTTTTCCTCCATCATGCACAATGATGAAGCTCATGGGGTAGAAAAATATCACCCTCTTAGTTAAAACATATGTTAAAAAGTAACATCTCTTACTGAAGGGAGAGTTGAGACTTAGCAAAAAAAATATTTATACGCTATTGATCCATAATTCTCTTGACTAGATAATGGCATACTATTGTTATGCTTCATACTGGTTATGCAATGTTGCATCATTGTAAGATTTGTGGCCCTGGAAGCTGGGTGTGTATTTGGCAATTATAACACTCGATCCAATGACAGTCTGCCTCTCTTCAAATCTAATTTAAAATAATAAAAGGTTTATCACTGAGAAGAGAGGAATGTGCATGTTATACAAAACAAACCTGACAAGTAGGTTGTGGCATTTTATGCAGTAATGCTTCTCTTTTTTTAGGCTTAAATCCCATTAACACAGCAAAAATAGTGTTTCTTGTGCACGTTAAATCCAGGCTGAGCAAAACAGTCAGCAGAGCGGGTCAGCTTCTGCTTGGTTAGCACAGCACAGACAAATCAGCTGGTGTCCTTGAGGCTTTCCCTCAGAGTAAGGCGGACTGTGTTCAACACCACATAGCTGCAGTCCTGGACCCTTGGAGGAGTCAGATGCACACAGACCCCTCTAGGGACTCGGGTCTCAGCATCAGGGCTGCCATCCTGCAGAAATACAGAATCCGGCAGCATGAGCAGTGCCCCGTGTGAAGGTAGGAAAGACCTCGTCGCAAAAACATATTCCTTGGGAGAGACAGTGAGTCATGGAGTTTTGAGAAGCACTGAAAGTTTAGAATATCTGTTTGCTGGCTGTTCTGCTCTGAAAAACTGGTATTTTCTAGTCACCATGTTATCATATCCTCACTGTTTTCAGTGAAATCAAGCACTCATTTGCATTTTCTGTAAATTAAAAACAATTGATAACTTTATAGATACACCTTGTTGTTTTGGGTTTCTTTTTCCTAAAATGTCTGTAATTTCAGAGTCTAATTCCTGTTTCCAGAATTACATGCTTACTCATAAGCATGTGGGAGACATTGTACTCTAATGCTTCTGCTCTTAATTTCCAGCTTAATGATTAGTTACTTAAAAACTAATAATTTCATGTTAATAATTAGTTTTTAATAGATTGTTGCAAATTGTTATGTATGTTAGAGACATATTTAGGAAGAGATGAGATGGATTCTGTTATCTTTCTTCTGTACATTCCACACGTACTGTACTGTATGTTAGAAGCAGAATCAGCCCTGAAGCTACTTGCTTCAAAAACAGAACTATGATTAATTCAGTGCCAAATATTTATGCATCAGACAAAAATAAATTAGTATTCTTTGTAAATTCAAACAAGACAAATTAGGTGGTAATTAAAACTCTTTCACATACTTCAGAACATACTGATTCACTCTTTTCTGCCTTCAGAGAAAACATAGTTAGTTTCTAAGGCATAACAGGAATGCTTTTGTGTAAAGAAATGTCAGTGTTTAATGTGTACAACATTCCTTATATCATGTGCTCCACCCAGTTAGAATCACAGAATCATAGAATGCCTTGGGTTGTCCACCACTGTCCACCTCTTGTCATGATGGGCAGCAGTGGACAGAAGTAACTTACTTCTACCCCTGCCAAAACCAGAACACCACTGCACAGCTGTTGCTGCAATATTAAGCTGCATTTGGCACTTTCTTATGTCCCACCTTCTAGTTTCAGGCGGCTGTGGTCATAAAATGGGGCATAGGTTCTTGGGCATGTAAGGTATTGGTCCTGAATAATGTAGGTTTTGTGTTTGATCAGCAGATGCTTGCAAGAATAAGGGTAAAATCCAAAAAGACTAGTTTTTTTCGTTCAGTCTGTAAATAATATTCTAAATACTTGCAGTCAGCAGTAGCTTTAGCTTATTATTAATTCGTAGCCTTTACAGAACATGTTCAAATTTTAAATCTTAAAGCACTTGTATAAATGATTTTTTTTTGAAGCTGTGGGATAGGACCTAACAGTGTCTTAAGAGATGTCTTAGTGACTCACACAGTACTTTACTAGGGAAAAAAATAACCAGGTGAGATGTAGATTTTTCTTTTAACTTTTCACCTCTGAGGCACTCAGGATCACTGTTCACAGGACAATCTTTTGTTCTAATACATGAAAATTATGTACTCTCTGGAGGGATTTAATTATTAACAGTGGCCATCATCGAAACCTAGTTGGCCTTATGAATTATACCTGGATTGTGCCGTGTATATAATCCACGACTTTCATTAGCATGCAGCCTTCCATGCTGATAAACCCAGGGAAAATAAGACAAAACGTGAATTTCTTGTCGGTAAAACACGAAGCGCGACGGAAAAACAAGAGGCAGAGAGAGGGGAAGCGTGATGCCACGCTGCCACCTACTGTCACCCGGCGGACTGCGGGGAGCCCATTCATCCCTGAAATAAATATTGAACAGAAGGGCCAAGAGAACATCAGCGAGGGATCCTGAGAGCCACAGGTCTTGTTTATTGATTCAGAGATTGCAAAGGCGGCCTCGGGGCTTCCTTCCCCGGACCCTTTGCAGGGCTGCGGCCAGGGCGGGACTGAGCTGAGACATTCCCGAGCGTCAGAGGCTCAGCACCGCAGTGGCTCCCCTGGCCCTCTCCACGGTGTTACTCTGCATCCCAAACTCTTACAGTCGTTGCTTACAGTAAATGCTAACAAACAGGAGCTCATTTATGATGTTTACGTAATAATATAGTACACAAGATGTTAAAAAATTACAATGTGGTTTACCCGTACTTAATGCGGCAGGTAGAAATAAAGAGTCCTTAAGGAGCCCAGAGCTAGATCCTTATCTGCAGAGTACAAAAAGGGCCTGACAAAAGGCACGGTGTGACTGTCAAGTACAAATACGTCTTTGCCAGCATTTGATTCAGACAGCCAAGTCCAGACTCTCCCTCTGTAATGCTTAGGAAGTTTCAACACACTGGCATGTAAAGCAATCATGTAAGCAATATAGGACCCCCAAGTTGCTGGACGCCCACCTATTCCCACATTCCCGGGCACATGAAGTCCTCCAAGGAGCTTTTTTTTTCAGTTGTCATTTGCTGTAGAAACTGATAACATTTATCAACAGCAACGGAATACAAAAGCTCTAAAAAGTACACATTCTCTGCTGCCATGAATAATCTAGCAAATTGGCTGAGCTCTATGGGAAACCTCGGCGTGTTTGCTTAGGCTCACTTGAAGTGCAAATAGTCATGGGTATTCATGACAGAGGGTTTTAATTTTTATGAAACGAACAAGCTGAAATGCCTTATATTGCACTCAGTCTGAAGAAAAATGTATTCTGCTAGCATTGGGTTGACAGATTTTTGCATGTAAAAATGCCCTAATCCCTATTTAAATTAAAACTTTGGCTACAAAAAGGGGAATTATTACAGTACAGTAAAGTAACCTGGATGTGCTTTTTTTTTTTTTTTTTAATGTGAGATTTTTATATCATTATGCTGGTTTCCCACAATTAAGGCTATGAATAAGCTTCTAACAATAAACTCTCAGTGTTCTTTCTGAGACGGTGATGGGGTTCTTTACAAACTTTTCAAACTGAAGAAACTGAACTCTGGGACACAGTGGTTCATAAGAGGACATGTTCTTCAGCTGCATAAATTGAAGGAGTGGCAGCTTTGTAGTAAACCTCCAGATTGTATACCTCCAGCAAAGAACAAATTAAGAGGAAAAACAAACAGAACCTGTCACATCAGAACCATCTCCCATTACCTCGGACCTTTCCAATTACCAACATCTCCAAAAGCAGTTATTCTGCTTCTGAACTGTAAATCCACCTGAATTTTTTTTATGAATTAAACTTGAATTTTGAAAAGGTAGTGCCTGAGAAAGTTTCATTTGAAAACATGGTATTTACAAGATCTACGGTTTATGTATTGCAGCCATAAAATACACACAGTGCCTCTTATGTATGATTTATGATATAAATCGATGCATGCCTCTAATTTAAATGTTTTGTATAGTTTTTATTGGATTTTTAAATTTCCATATAAGAAAACATAAAATGTAAAAATACGAATGTTTTTATATTGTGCTTATATATGCATTACCTGTATTCAGATTTTTCTGAAAGGATATTCAATGCTGGTAAGATTATATATATATAACCAGTTTTATATATATATATATATATATATAAAACCAGTTAAGCATATCTGCTGGTGTTTTGAAACCTGGAAATTTCAAATTTTCTTGCAGAATCAACAAGCATGAAACTAACCTGAGAGCATGAACTTTTTTTTTTTTAGTACTGTAACAGAGCAATGTTAATTTAGATGACATTTTGCATGTGTTATTTTCATTTTCTGTACAGAAGACAAAGCTTACTGAGGTAACAGTTTGCTCCTGACAATGTATTGTTCAAGATAACAGGAAGGGACCTGACTGAAAACTGCAGAAGGACATTATGGAATTGAGTGATGGGCAAATACAGCAGTGAAATTCGGTGCAGGTAAACATCAAATAACATGCATAAGAAAAAAAAAAATCTTAATTTCATGCATTGACTGACAAACTTTGAACTGACCATCACTCAAGAATAAGATCTCAGAGTTATGGCAGATTTTTCCACAGGAATGTCAGCCCAGTGCTCAGCAGTGGCAAATCAAATGCCATACAGTTGACAAAAGAGCAGGAAGATGGGAACAGCTTTCATGTCAGGGATGGCTAAGTAGGCCTGGGAGAGAGAACTGGAGAGCAGTCTGTGTAACAGTGCCCTAGATGAGGGCAAGTTGTTTGTTGTCCCTTCCCGTACAAGGACTGGGGACATCAAGTGACAATATCAGAATCAGGTGCAAAGAACAAAAAAAAGGATGGTGTTCTTTAGAACAAAGGTTATTTGAGCTCTAGAAGTACTTGCCAAAGGATATTGTGGACAATGAAAATTTAAATGGGTCAATGGGAGACTGAACAAGTTTATGCAAGAGAGATCAGCTTTATTTCCCTATACTTGTTTAAAGATTTCCTAATGCATCTTTTTTTATGTTCTGCCTTTCTTGCTTTCATCAGACCATGACAATCTACTTAAGACATTCTCATAAGCGCCACAGAATTTATTTCCAAACGGGAGACTGACAAAATGGCAGGCTAAATAAATACTTCCCTCCGTAATTATCCTAATTTCTAATAGCTCCATCATATTGCCTGGGAAAAAATGTTGATAGCTACTCTATGAGACCTTGATTGCAAGGAATGTGTCCTTAACGAGACAAAATGTTTATTCGCAAGTCAGAAGATACTATTAGTATAAATAAAAGATAAATGCGCAAATATTTGCAAGAACGTAATTGTCAAGTGGCTTCTAACAAATTTAACAGCACGCCTTAAGCATAATTAATAAGAGCTGCAGTCTATATCATGCATAAAATTAGTGTTGTGCAGCAGTTGTTGTGGCTTAACACTGTTAATTTTCTTCCGCGGTTTTGCATGTTGTACGGTGTTTAGACAGAAGTGATGAGAATAAGCGGAGACGTGATTAAATCTGTTTTGGGACAACTCCGTTGCAAGTAAAACAAACAACAAAAACCCCACGAACAGCCCGACCCCAAATGACAACGCGCAGCAGCGCGCGCCCCCTCAGCGCCGGCCCGAGCGCGCGGGGCGGGGGAGCGCGGCCCGCGATTGGCTCGGAGAGGGGCCCCCGGGTCACGTGACCGCTAACGCGCTCCCTATAGCCGCGCGCCGGGCGCGAGAGGGCGNGGGTGGCGAGGACGAGAGGGGGCTGCTCTCCATCTCGGTTTGAGCCGCCGCCGCTGGCGACGGGGTGGGGCCGTAAGCTTCCATGGCCGCGTTTGGGTGTTGGCGGGCTCCTGCCTGGCTGCTCCCCATTGGCCGCGGCGGCGCGCGGGCAGGGAGGGGCCCTGCGAGCTCGCCCGGCGGGCGCGGGAAGGGGCGGATGGTGTGGGTGAGTGTCCGGTTCCCCCCTCAGCCATTTTGGGTGTGCGCCTGCGGCACCCTCGCCGTCCGTGCGGGAAGGCCGCTGTGGCGGCGCGGGGAGCTGCCTGCCCGGCGCATCTGGCGCTCGGGTCCCGGGTGCAACCTCCAGAGGGGCTCTGGAGGAGCCTGCTGACCATGCCGTGCATGGCTGGCTACTTAAGGCTGCCATTAAAGCTCATGGTCCGCAGTTGTAGTGTTCTCTAACTACTGTCTCCCGAACTTCAGGAGTAGACGGATGCTGTATTAATTTTACTGTTTTCCTATTGCAGTTGATCTTTTGAATTCCAAAATGAAACAGAAACTGGCCGCAGAAAAGTCCTCAGGATCTTTGCAGGTATAGGCTTTAAAGCCTTGAAGCTAGTACCTCTGTCTGACATAAGCTTCTCTGTCCACTGAAGGAATATAAAGGGATCTGTTGCAATGTGCTTCCACCTGGTTTATGTCCATTTGGCTTGAGTAACCTCCTGGCAGACAGTGTGGCTTGGGAACATGCTGTCCCGCATAGGCATACGTGCTTATGACTGCTTTTTTTCCTATTGCTCAGCAAGTCCTTTTTAGTTTGACACTGAGCTTACTGTCTCTCCACTTAATCTTTTAGGTTAGTTTGGTTTGTTTGTCCTGACTATGTGCCCTTGTTTACTGAATGTGTCTGGCTTACACTAAGGTGTTGTAGAGTAGGTTTTGTAGTCTGTTCTTGATAGGTGTGAACTTATGAAGAGTTATAGCTGTCTTGTGTTGAACATGTTTTAACTGAAGCATTCAAGCAGGCAGTTCACTTTCTAAAGTCACTCTTACGAATGATAGTCGCCTTGGAATTGGTGGAAATGCTTAAGCAATTTAGGTTTTTAAGAGTTAACTGATTAGGTACCTTTGTAACTTCTTGGTAAATCTTTTAATGTAGGCCCTAATCAGAATGATACGAAACTGTATGTAATAGAGGCTGGTAGTCCTTGTACGATGAGGCATAGTGACTGTGACAAAAACTTAAGGTATTAATGAAAATTGCCAATTAAGAGGTCTGATTTATGGCAATTCAGTCCCATACTGTCTCTAGGGTATAAATTCCTCCGTGTGGCTTTTTGCACTCTCAGTGGGTTAACTTGAGTATTGGCTGATAATTTCTTGGCAGGGTGTGCTTAACTCTAATCCTGAGTAGCAGTAAGCAGTGTCTGACACACGGTGTGATTCTTGTTCCCACAGCAGTTAATGTTTGTCCTTTAGTGGAACAGTAGGATAATTGGTGGCAGAAACTACCGTGGGAAAGGCGAACTCTTGTCCTATGAAGTGCGGTGTGAATCGGTAACTTTCTCACGCTGGCGTGGCATTGTATCCTGGCTGTTCTTGCTTGGTTGTCTGCCATTGTTTGCTATCCCATGGTGGCAGTGTAACCAACCCAATCAGAAAGCTTTGATGCAGGAAAGAGTCATTTATGCATGATAGGAAGGATGATAAACATACTGGTTAGACAAAACAATAGCCTGTCTGGATCGAAGCAAGGAAGCTTTTGATCCGTTTTAATGGATAATCAAAATAACACATCTATTTAAATGAGCACTGCTTGATGGTGTGTTCACAGGTTACAAAAACAGCCACTGCCTGAGGTAATGTGCCTTTACCACCTAACCTTGCAACTGCAGTCACTTTTGTCTCTGCTCTCAAGAGTCTGAGGCTTCTGCTTTCTGCTCTCAAACTTAAGTTTGAGAGTTCCAGCCAAAGTGCGCGGTAACTGGCCTTGAAATCTGGTCAGAGTATTTCTGCTCAAGTTCCTTTATGAAGGGTAAATGTTTCCTAAGAGGCAGGGCTTGATTATAGCTTCATGCAATTAAGGTCTATCTCTGCTACAAATAGTTAGATCCCCTTCCTTACAAAAGCCTTGATATAAGCTACAGTGTCAATTTTTTTGTCTTGAAAAGATGAATTGTGTGTTACCTTAATGGAAATGTGATGGATTCCTAATTTTCAGTTTATGTAAAGAAGAGTGGCAACTGTCTGAACTGTGTTTGTCTTTTCAGAAGTACCTCACAGATACCTCATGCAGTGCTGCCCCAAGACAGACTCTTAAAATGATTCAGCCTTCAGCAGCAGGTAGCCTGGTTGGCAGGCGTAATGAGGTATGAACTAACAGATAATCTGTAGATATGAAATTATTTCTACTCATAGTGAAATGCTTTTGAGCTTTTAGCTGAAAACTAATATACTTGAAAAAATATAATGTGCTAACTAGTGTGACACAACTTAAGCTTACTATTGTTCTAGTAATAAACAATATTAAAACCTAGCAATTTCTGAGTCTTTCTTCAGAGTATTAAGGAAGATGTCTAAGCTAGAAGTATAATGTGAAGAAAGCAGGACTTAGAGAGACTTACTTGCAGTCATGAGTGTGCAGGTTTAGAAGTTTGTATTCTTGTGAAGGCTGAGATGTTGCTCTAAACTTAAACCTGCCCATGTTTTATGCAGAAGAAATCTTCAGTCAGAAGGAAACTCTGGAATAACAAGTTTGCCTCAAAGGCTTGTAAAGCTGAGGTGTCTGTGGACAAGGAGCAAGAAAATGAGACCGATGTCATTCAAGCTGTAGATCTCATGATGAAAGGTATATGGTAATTCCTGAAATGTTTTCTTGTACTTTAAATGCTATGCTGCTGTTGGAATACTACTTGAAACATACTTCCTTTGTCATTTAGATAAGGACTTTGTGGGCTTTTCGTAATGCCTAGCAGGAGTTGATGATACTTATCCTCTATATTAAATAAAGTATAGATGTCTAGTATTTGAGAACGAGTTCATGATAAACAGAAGCTGAGAACCATTGTGTGCAGCTATGTTAAGGAGTCTTGTAGTTTGTTATTTTGGCTGGGCTATAAGTTTTCCAGTGACTAATAATTAAGTTGAAATGAAAGCTTGTTCTGGCACAGTGTGCTGTGTGTGCAGTTTTGCAGAACCATTATGCCTAGTGTGGACAGTGACTTGGAAGTAACACTTCTGTCTTCCACAAAGCATACATTGAGCAACATTTGCAAATGTGACCATCTTGCAGAGCCTGCTGCCATGCTTGAGGTGGCTTCCTGAAGGCACTCTGTACAGCCATTAGTGTACTGTAGGATCTGTTCCCTGTAAGCTTGTGTCACTAGTTGTAGTTCTACAACTAATCTTTGAAAATACTGTATGGAGTGAGTTCTTACTATCACAGCTTGTAGAATACTTGTATGCAAGTTAGATATGTTAAGGTGCTCTCAAGAAGTCAGCCTTACCATGGGCTTACTGTAGCCTCTAACTTCAGGAAGTCCTTCATCTCAGTATTGGAAAGAAGTGGCTGAAGAAAGGAGGAAGGCTCTGTATGAAGTGCTTCAAGAAAATGAAAAGGTAGCTACTCAAAGATACCTAACTGCTTCATCACTGGTTATTGTCTTCCTCTTCTAACATTTTGTTATTTGAACTCAGTTGCACAAAGAAATCGAGCAGAAGGATGGTGAAATTGCCCGCCTAAAAGAAGAAAATGAAGAGCTCATGTCCCTTGCTGAGCATGTGCATTATATGACCAGTGTGATTGAGGTACTTAAAGCAATTTTCAGTTAATGCTGTAGAACAAAACAGTGAGAAACCAGCCAAGGTATTTATAATGAATCACGACTTCTCTTTGATGTGCTCACATGACTCTTCATTTTAAGTTGCTCTCTGACCTGTTTCCTGCAGGATTGCTCTAATTCTAGAGTCAAAGCTCCTTCTAGGGAATGAGTTTTTCCCATCTTAGGACCTACAGGAGTAATGAAAGTACTAAGATGGATGTTTTCTGAAGGGGGGATTCAACCTACTCTCTTAACAGAACAGGATTTGCATGTCGGAGATTATGATAAGGCAAGGAAAGGTTGTTCTTTTCACTTTTTTGGGATGGCTTAAATTTATGTGCTTAATAGATTGGTACTGGCTGTGTCCTTTGAGAAGCTAAACTTGAAACAGAGTCACAAAGTAGAGTGGTGAGATGCTCTTTAGAGCCGAGGATTTCTTGTCAAGGCAGTGCCAGTTTCACAGCCCAAAAAGGGCTGTACACGAAGTTTCTAGGGTTCATAAACTTGTAAATTTCCTAACAGCTCCCTCTGAGAATTCCTTGGGGCAAGTAGTTGTGTCACTAATTCCATGGCTCCTCTACAAGGAGTAGATTGTTCGTAAGAGGCTCTGAAGCTGTAATTAATACACAGATAGCCATGGAACCTTGATGTTCTAGCTTTCAGGTTGTTTTTGCAAGGATTAAGCTCTCAGGTGGGATATGAAGCTGGGTGCCTGGCAAAAGCTTTGATTCGGTGATGACTAGGGAGGTGGAAATGAAATGAAATACTATTGCAAGCAACTTGATTAATCAAGAATTAAACTTTATCAAAGTCAATTTTCATTCAAAGTTAATTTTCAGTTAGTGCAGTTATTTAGATCAGCCCTGAAAGCCTAGCATTTTACTACACTTGAAATTTTTGGTATTCAGAGAGTACTGCTTGTTAATGATAAACCCACAGGCAGAAATTATATTACTTGAGGACTTGAACTAATGTAGTTGGAAACTTCTCTACAGTTTCTCAATGGTTAAGATCACTTATTAGTTGTAAGCTGCTCACTTCTAAGGCTTAAATGAGCCTTAAGGGATACATCAAACAACCAGAGGCTTCAAAACCAGCTGCTCTACAGTCCTTTTTACCTTTGTTATATCAGGTTAGGTGAGGAACTTCTAGCTTGATCAAGTGCTAGAAACTGCTAGGTCTTAAAGTTTATCTAGACTTAATGTAGCTTCATTATCTCTGACTAAAAATTATGGAGTAAATTTGTTTTACAGTAATTTTTCTAAAACTAAACCTATATGGTACTATAGTAAATACTTGGGAAGCAGTTTCCCATATTTTAGGTTGCCTGAGATAAAACCTGTCCTGCTGAAGAACCTGAGAAAAACAACAGTCAACAAAGCAAATGTGGTCTAGAAGTTAGAGGTAGTAATTTGAGTTGAACTTGTCTTAAGATTTTTGTAACTGAGGAATGTTTTGATTATATCAACAACCTCTAAATGAAGGTAATTAGTTTAATTTAATATGCAGAGTCTTATTTCACTGGTTATTAAGTAGAAAAAAACATTGAGTTCACTGTCTTCCGTTTCTTTGTAGAGGCTAACTGGGCAAGCACCTGACAATCTTGAGACACTGGAGAGTCTGGCTCTAGAGGAATCCAGACAGGAAAATGAAGAGCATAACTGTGGCGATGAGGCAGACGGCCCTTCTGAAGAAGGGCCATCACAAGTATTGTCTGGCTTAGGGGAGAACAGATCAGATCTTCCTTCAAAGGAAGCAAGCCATTTGCAACTGGAATGACAACCTTTAAACAGGCTTATGTATGTGGCTTTTAATTGCAGACTTCCTCTTGAAAGGATATACTACACCTCAGGTATAGAAACTCTTGTGGGAACATTACAGATGTTGGTATTTTTAACTGGAATTATGTAGCAGTGGGAGTATCTGAATACTGCATGGAAAATTTACTACAGGCTGCATGTAGTTGCTTGTATGAAATACAAATACTGTGTATTTCTACTGTTGTGTAAATATCTTTCTTATCAGTTGGTCTGACATGATACATGAAAATTGATAAATAAATCTTTGCATTACCAAAACAGCCTCTTAATTGACAGGGGAATGGCTAATCCTAGGTTTAAATCAATTATGACTACTGTAGATGGAAGCTTTCAAGTTTTTGGGGGAATGCCTGGGCAGTTCTTAACTCTTTTTAGATTTGCAGAATTCTGGAGAACAAAGTTACTTTTTTGGTGGATGGCGGCGGGGGGGAAAGCAAAAACTTGCGTGCTGTTGGTGAGGTTTCAGAAAGTCAAGAATGGGTAATAAAAGAATTGAAGTCTAAAGTCCAGGTAGATTTATGATTTTCAGATTTTAAAAAATAATTTCCTCTGGCTTTTAAGTAAGTATTTTGCAAGTTGTATAATGAGAACTTAAGTAGGAAGTATTAGATCATTCCTTCTAGTAATGCTTTCATTGGCTTATGAAGAGAAGGTGATGTGTTCTTGGTGCCAGTAGCAGCTGTACTGAAAACTAGGTGGAGACAAAGCAGCCTATACTTCAGAGCTATTCTGAAGGGAAACTCAGGGTGTTCACAAGGTACTGCTCTGGTATTTACTGAGATAAGAGGCACCCTTTTACCGAGCTACTTAAGTTCTGAAGGGTTTACAGGAATAGAAAGTTGTCTTTAAAACCTTGAGCACCTTACCTGACATCGGCATGGGGTGTGATGGAGCAGGAGAGTAAGCTGGATACAGGTTTTCCAGTACTGAGGGAACTCAGGGCAGTTCTGTAACAAGGTCCTCTAAGGAGAGGCTTTAACAATGGTGGCTGTTGCCATATCTTGGGAGGAGCTTAAAGTTGAGAGGCTTTCAGGAGGCAGAAGTGATCAGAAGAATCCTGATTCATGGATCTTTCTGGCCTTGCCGAAGATGGTTGCTTCAGGGTATGTGTGAATGACTCTGGAGCTGTCAGATTGGCACCTTTATATTCCTTCTGTCTTACTCACTCCCTGTGGCTGTTGGTAAGTTAACAGATGTTTAACTACTTATTTTAGTTGTGACATCCAGGAAATGTCAGAACCATTGTAGGAGGTAATACTCCTGGCTGCCGTTTTACCTCAAGCATGGTAACTAGAAGATGAGGCATGACATTTTCTTGTGAACTTTCTAAACACAAGATTGTCTTCCAGTGTGTGCTCCAGGGGGTGCTTAGACACATTCCTTTCCATCACAGTGCTGAAAAGGTGATAAAGGTGTGTCCTTTATCTTGCACTGATGCTGTCTTGAAGGAAAACCAAAACTGGGTGCTGGGAAAATGCTTTGTAGAGCAACCTTGGTTTTCTGTTAAGGAGAAATGGGTAATGCTTGTCAAGTGACTTAGACCTCTCCTGTCTCAGATTCTAAGCAACTTTCTTCACAATGTAGTTCAACATTAGTAAATAAGGAAACATGAATTTCATTTTGATATAATTGTTTTTTGCAGTTCAATTTAGTTTAAGTTATTCATTATTAATTCTAATTTTTTTTAGAGGAGGCTTTATTTTTAAACATCAGGCATATTGCATTTCCAGAGGCTGTAGAAGGGAAGAAAGGACTGTGGCATAACTTTAGCAGACCAAAATGAGACAGCAAGTGCAACTTTTCCACTATTTCACCTCCTGCTCTGTGAACTGCTGTAGTACAGGTGTTGTCGTTGGAACACAGAGCTGCCAGAAAGAGACAAATCCAGAATTTGTGTGCAGTATCTGTGTCTGTTTTTCTTATCTTCAGGCTGATCAAGAAGAATGCTCTTTAGGTTTAAATCTTACGCTTTTTCTGGATTGATTTTCTTTAAATAAAAGATGTGACAGTCCCTTGATATGCTGGATCCTTCTGCTGAAATAGACTGTGTACAAATAAATCATGGAAGTTCTGCAAGTAGGCTGATGGATGTATTGCAGCATTTGGCCCACCTGTAATAGAATAAACTTTTACATCAAAAAGGCATGTGCCACTCAGTAATACATACTAGTGCCACTCAGTAATACATACTAATGCTTTAAACCAAGACTACCATGGTTTATTAACAGCAGTTTGTTAGCAGAGAGGATAGTTTGCTGTATAAACTGAAAGAAGCTACGCTGCAGGAGAAGGCCAGGTGTGAGAGCCAAACTGTGCCATAATAATAAAACCTATATCCATGCTTTGTCACAGATGCATTGAACCTTGATCAAACACTGACTATGCCTATTGTATCAGACATTAATCTATGAAAATGTTCTCAGCAGTTTTAGGATGCTGCAATAATTCCTGTTTAAGAACGTTCTAAAATGGTTGAGTTTGTTTATTCTGAGAATTCCTGAGGGCTTTTTTGAACATGCATGCAGTAGCACTGTGCTACATACTAAGTCTAGGAATTTTGTATTTATGTGCTAAAGGCTTGTCAAATGGGTAAAATTATACAGAGATCTGTTAGTGATTAGTTCTCTGACAACCATCTGACACTTTAAAGTATATAAGGAAACTCATCACTGCAACATCGCTATGTAACAGCTGAAAATCAACATCACTAAAGGCAACTGTTATATCCAGCTAAAGTAGAGAAAACATTCTATCTAGCACAATAAAATTATCAATTCTGGAACCTAACTACAGAATGTGATTGTTTGCAAGAAGTCAAGTGCATTTGTGCTACCAGCAGGTTGCTTCCTTTTCACTGCAGAGGGTACAGACACAATCTTGTCTTTCACTGAAGCAGACTCAGGCTGCGTGGAAGTGGGATGTATCTACAGTGTCCTAGCACTTCCCCCATAAAATGTGCATGTCTGAACAGGGCTGAATTTCAGCCATGCAAGAGTAAAGCGAGGAGGGTGGGTCATTTGCAGGTGTCAGATGTTTCAAGAATGAGCAGCTCTGCAGGGGCAAGCAAGCCGTGGGGCAGATGGATTGTTTGTGTGAGGAAGAACTCATAAGTGGTTTACACTAAAAATTGTTATTTTTGCTAAACATCCATTGTACTTAAGCCAATGTGTGGAAAATTTAATTAGACCATAATAGCTGCTTCTTTGGGCAGTGGATTGCTTATGTGAGGGCCTGCAGCATTGTCCTGCGTTGCAGGTTATGGTGGGACCTCTGCATAAATAATGAGGTTAGTCACAGGTTATTTTTTTTTAAGAAAGCGTTATGCATATTCATTTACTTTTCCTCAAGGGCCATCTCAGGTGCTTTTCAGAACTGGATTTGAGAATGTAATAAGAAAATGTGTAAACTTTCCCAAGGCTGTGCTTTTTCAGCACTCCAGTGTTCTGTAATGCATTGTCATCAATGTCTTTTTCAGCAGAAAATGTTTATTGTGTTACTCATTTCTCTTTCCATTCTTGTAATAAAACAAAGCAGTTTGACAACTGATAATGGGTGTTCTGAGGAACCTTAATTTGCTGCTGTTTGTCGATCTGCTGGCAACTGCCTGTAATGAAATGTGATCCGGACATGTTTAAGGTCAAACCCTTGGGTGTGAGGGGATCCCTCTGTCATACCCTGGGGGGCACTGCAGCCATTTAAAGCTGGGTGCTGGGGGTCCTCTCCTCAGGATAAGCCCACTGCAAAGCAGGGAGCCATACTTAAGATACATACTCTGGCAGTTGTATTGACTCCTAATTTTGAAGTCCACATTAATCTGTATATCACAGGCTGCAGGATAGGGTGAAGCTACAGACGATAACTTTCCTGAAGGTCTAATGGATCCAAGAGGCCTTGCCAGTAGCATTGTGAAACTGGGCAGCCTAACATGCTGCTGCTGTAGCTACAGTAGTACAGGGGTGCTACAGGTTTCTATTTATGGGGCCAAATGCTGAGACAGTGACAGCATGGCAGGGGTAGTAAAAACCACCACAGCAAAAGGTAAGGATACCTTTACCACTGGGTAAATAAACCCCTTTCCCAAGTGCATTTGTAGTGAGCTCCCCATCTGCACTGCTGCTGAGCTACTTTGGTATGGCAACTTTTTCCTAACGTACTTTCCTGAGGTGGCCCTGACCTTTAAATTTGTCCAAGTAAGCCTGCTGCAGCCCTAAGGGCTTTCGTAATTACTGCCTGCTGCTTCCTTCTTTACTAGTCGGTAAGCGTGAGTCCTGTGATGCTCATCTGCGCATCTGGTTTTTCCTACTCCGCTAAGACCAAGTGCATTACCATGCCAGGAAAAGGCAGCGTTGTCAGCTCTGCAAGCATAAAAATGTACAAGCTATGCGACAAATAAATGGCTTGGTCGTTTTTATTTGCCTTCAGGTTTTGGGAGCTTTAAGGTCTGTTCACTTTGTCATGATTGTCACGAGTCCGGTTAGAAGATGATTATTTGTGTGTTTAGTTTTCTTAAACAGTATTAACGCTCCCAAGTGAAACTTACCCTCTATATATCTGTATCCCAGGTTCAGGCTTGTCAGTCTCAGATACCACAACAGGAACTAAGTTTGGTCTAACTGTTCATACTAAAATTCCTGTGAATTTCCTCAATGACTTTATTCTGAGCACAATTTGCTCCTTCCTATCTGGTCCTTTTGAACTGTATGCATGATTTTTAATGGTTGTAATGGTGTAGCAGATCAACTTTAGGCTAATAAACTTCTTAAAGGGTGTCTTTAAACTACAGTGAGATGAGATACACACTCCATTTGGTGCAGTACTTCTATATGTGAGCTGCCCCCTGTTCTCAGCAGCTTTGGCTCCCTGCCCCATAGGCAGTTCTGCATTCCCCAAGGTGTGTGCTGTAAGCCTGATTGTTTGAAAAGGGAAAATGAATGGAAGGAATGTCTTTTGTCTGAGGAGAGTCTGTCTTCACAGAAGGGAGGAGTAATCAGTGCAAGTTTAGTAACAATCCTGGAGCCTCTTCAGCACATTTGCTGGTAGTCCCTGTGGAGCCTTTCTTGTTAAGTATTTTGAATGACACATAAAACTGGCTTGCTCTGAACTTAAACTATGAGCCTGATAATGAAGAGGCTGCTGATGGAAAGAGTGACTATACGTATGGACTGATGTGCTTAGTAATTAAAAAATAATCTTTATTATAACTTAAATGTGATAGGAAATATGGTGAGTACAAATGCCACAAAACTAAAAGAAAAAAAAAAAAGAAGTAGATACAAAAGGACACCTTGAAAGAATTCAACTGAGGGGACAGGTGTAGTATAAAAACCACAACATGGCTATTTCACCTTCTGCAAAAAGAGTTTATATCCCTCAGTAAACAAGTAAGCATTTTGCACTGTACAAAATGTACTTCTTTAATTAAAGGAAGAATATATATATTTATAAATATACAGATATGTACATTCTTGTAACATTCACAGTAAAAAAAAACAAAACAAAATGACCCCTGCCTGCCAAAGTGTTTGGCTCACCAGGTTTCCTTTTGATGTGAACTGTTTGCAATATTTTCTATGTCATCTATGCAAATTTGGATACTTCAATTGACATCTAAAAAGCATTTCATGCATAATGAACACAGTACAGGAACACTCTTCTGTTAAATTCTATTCACCTCCTCTGTTAACTTAAGGCTCGTAATCAACAGTTTGAAGCACTCGCTGTCTTTCATCCTTGCAGTGCAGGGAGGGGAGGTGCATTCACTTCCCCCTCTGTTTATTACTGCCTCCGAGGTCCTCTTTAGTTTGTTCTGTTCTTTATATTGAAATCACTCTATAGAAACTATGCTCCACTAATTAGAATGTATGAAATCCACTCCTGCCTGCAACTTTCAGGACAAAATGGTTTTACAGACTCGGGCAATTAGCTGTATTCACTCCTTCTTCTCAGAATAAATAAATGCACTTTACCTTTTCATTTAGTTTTCAGAAACCTACATGATTGTTTGATCCCCCTCACAAATTGCTGGATTAATGATGGTTCGTTGCTGGAGGGCAAGAGAAGGGAATAAAAGACCTGTGGAGGCATTTAGAATGAGTCACTGAAGTGATGCCTCCCAGGGTTTCCATCACGCTGTTTTCTCGAGGCACAACTTGTAGAACTTTCCCTGTATTTCATTACCAAGACACAACTGAGAAAGCTGAACAGCGTTTCCTGCCACTGGAGTGTTGCTGGGGACACTGCATGGCAGCAGACTCTTCGTTCAGGGTTCAAGGGAAAGCTGCTTTGCAGTCCTGCTCAGGTGGCCTCTTGATTGTCCTTGTTAGATATGGTATCGCATGTCTCAAGCTTTCACGACAACTTCAAGGAAGTAAATATAATAGGAAAATATATGGAGATGCCAAATTCTAAAAACCTCACAGAAGTCTGTTGAGGCTGAGTAACTGCAATTACATTATTTGTTTAGAGCCAGTCAAGAAAGTATTATTCCTCAGCATCCAGCTGTTCCATCATGAGCTGCAACGAGGAGCCAATAGGAACCCTTAAGCTGGATTTTAGATTTTGCTTTTCTTTAAGAAGTCTGTAAATTGCTACATTTTGGAACATTCTCATAGAATTCTTTAAAGTCTTTCTTCTGCTCCCTACACTGAAGTGCAGCTCCATCCTACTTTGATGCCTGTTAAATATTAGCAGGTTCTTTTCCATCTAAAAAGCTGTGGCAGCTTCAGTTCCACGCCGGTTTCCAACTTTAACAAATTCCCGGGGAAATTTGTCCAGCTGTTCGTATGCCAGTCTCCCATCTTCACCTGAATGCAAAATGATAAAGCATAATAATGTATTGTGTCATTGCCCTAGAACATTTAAAATACTGGATTATCTGCTGTTAGAAAGTACTGATTTGCCAGTAACTTCTACCCCTTCTTAAAATTTATCTTGTTAGAAGTAATTTCAGAAATTACTTGGAAAAATTAAACATGCTCTGAGTGTTCAATTTTTTTTTTTTTAAATTTTCTCATGTAACTTGCTTGGTTATCTAAAGCCAAACAGAAGCAGATGTGGCTTGTATGATTAGATGACAGTATCTGTACACTTGTCTTACTGAATGACCTATTGTGCTTGTCAAGGTCTCAGCTGCTGCTGTGATGTACTTGAGATAAACAATGTTTATCCACTTCAACCTTGGACAATATAAAGTTTATCCACCTTACACTTCCTGTCACTTTAAAGAAGTGAGTCTATCCACATCTTTACTTCTATACTGCTGAAAAAGAGGAAGCAGTATGTTTGCTAAATATAATTGTGTCTTTCAACCCTTTTTTTCTTAGCTGCTGCCATCTATATGCACTTTCATGAAGATAGGATTGAGCCTAGTGTGTGAATTCATCCTAATGAATTGGCCATTAGGAACCAAAAATGGTCTCTGTATGTTGTCTAGAAGAATGGCAGAAAAATCAGAGTTTTAAAAGTGTCCCTGGGCTAGCTGTTTTATAACCTGAGCAACAACATATCCAACAGCAGACTGAATTACTGCTGAAGTGGTGAATGAAAGAGAGCACATTTGAAGGGTCTGCATAGTTAAAATCACACAAGGACACCCCCTCCACCTCCCATGGAGTAGAAATTCATGCCTAGCCAAAAGGCCAGAAAAACACAATTTTTTTGTGCCACTGAAGTACTGGTGCCTTGAAACTGTGCAGATTCATTATCAATTATTTCTGTTTCTCAACTTCTCCTTTGCTATCCTTCCTTTTACCACTTCCCCCTCCAGACTCACACAATGCAATTTCTCTTTTTTGGGCTCATTTTCAAAATGAATGATTTTTAACAATTCGTGTCTTCTGACCTGTTTAAGTCACTATGTAAAGTTTTGTTTCAATTTAGAGTCTCACATTTGCATAACTCAGGTCTCTTACATGCTGCTCTGCTAAAAAATAAAATTAAATACTGCTCTAAACCAGGCAACTCACCAAGGGAGAGCAGGGTTTCGGATGCCACTTTTCTGATCTCTTCATTGTCAGACTGGCAGAGTGTGACCAGCATTTTAATGCTCTCAGTAGCCTGGGAAGTGCAAAAAGAACTGCATTAGCACCACACAGTACACTGGGGTTCTTCCACAACCTTGCATGGAAATAGTAACCATCCTCTGCACTGCCCTTCCCATTCCAAGCAAAGGAGGATTGGGAAGGGGTGGGAAGGGCTTTGGTGGAGACAGAAGGAATGGGGTATCCCTGAGAGGTAGCATTTGGAGGAGGTGGATTTTCTGCTGCTGGTGTGGAGCCTTTCTAATTTTCCTACTCTATGCACTACATACATAAATCTGGCAGACCAGCTATGTCTGCCACTTCTGACTGTGGGATGGGTGATGGGCTGTGGACCAAGGCCATAAAATGCCAATGTAAGGGTACAGCAGGGAAATGAACAGGAGACACGGGTCTAGCGAATGGGTTTCCTATAAAGCATATCAAGCCTGTGCTCACCAGCATTTCCATACCTCTGCCTTGCCTCTGCTGTTTTGGGAAGAAAACAAGGAATAATCCTGTTCTCTGATACAAAAATGTCAGGTCTTTGGGGAGAGCAGCTGTCATAGTGTCTCTGGCTGGCTATTTAATACTACAAGAGAGATGAGTGAAAGGAAGGGCAGGTTCTGCCCCAGTGTGACACCTGGAAGAGGCACTGAGCCACAGAGTCAGTATTTGTATGAGCCCTGTCCATCCAAGGGGCACAGGTCTGGTCTACATGCTCTGAAGGAGGGCTTTGCTACCAGGGCCATTAAATCTCACCACCTCGTCTTCAGTGTGGTCGCTTGCGTGTGACTCGGGGTAAGTCTGCACTGGGTGCCTACTGGCGACTACAGCTGGAATGATTGTGAGTGATGGGGCCACAGCAACACAGAGCAATCTGAAAAACCCCTCAGAGAGTGGGACCTTGTGCAAATGATGTGGATTAAACTGCCCTTGGGTTACCCCATCTACAGCCACCTATCCATTGTAGCATTTCCATCTCTGAAGTAATAACTTCCGGCTTCAGCTTTTTCTTTGAAGATCCCAAATGATGATAATTCCCCTCAGTAGCTTTTATCCCCAGCCATTGCCATTCTCACTGTTCAAGAGTCACTGGAGCCACACTGCTCAAGTTAAACTTGTCTAGCTCCAGTTCCCACTACTGGTTCCTAGTCTGAGTTTTCCTGAGCAATCAAAACCCCACTGCACCCTGCGTGCAGCAGAGATGTAATGGCCCTCGCCATTGCCTCTCAGGGATGCCTGCTAGCTTCTCGTTTAAGGGAGAAGTTTTTTCATATTTAAACAATACTGGATTATGTATTGGATGGCACCAGTTGTGACTGGGATGAAGTTACAGTTTAGAGCTGTCCTCCAGGGGACAGATTAGAGGGAGAAATAATCCAAAGTACATCTCTCTCATGGAACACATTTTTTTTTCCCCAGTGTCCCGTACCAGCCAGGCTTGGGTGGCTGCTTTCTCCCATGGTTCTATACAACTAAAACAGAAGTGCATTTTCCCATCCTGTCATAGGCTAGAGTGCAAAGATGGTACCAGATGCTAGCTGAAGCTGTAGTGCCCAGATGTACCAGTTATTTGTGACAAAACAAGCTGTGATCTCTCTTTTCTGCTACTGCAGCCCACATGCATTAGAGCTAGTTTTATCCTGGGAAAGCATTTTTTTATCCTTCTCAGTCATTATTTTATGGATGAACATTTTTTTTCCTCTGTGATGTGGAACTGAGTCTCCTGAAGTCAGTATGAGAGGGAGGAGAAGATGATATGCAAAAGATAAAACTTTGCCAAGGTCCCAGAGCCCAGGTGTTTGTGGTTTAGAAATTTCTAAACTATTCCCTTTATCTGAAAAAGGATGGAGCACAACAACACAAAACAAAAACACTGCTGCTGCTGTTATTGCAATTTCTATTTTGTTGTTTGTACCTCTCAGATGTCCTTTCTATAAAGCAAAGCCAAGCACCACAGTGTATTCCTTGTCTCTTACCTTGAGGTATCTTAGAGCCAAGCAAGCTGCTTTCTGCAGCTGGAGGTTGGGCTGGGTTAGTGCTTCACAGTAATAAATCAAGGCCTGAAAATAGATAAAGCAGAATAGCAATGAAAATGTCTGTGCCTCCATGGAGCAGAAGGGTGGAGCATGGAGGTATTGCCACCCTGTTAAAGGGAGAGCAATTGCAGCCTGCCTCCCTGACAGTGAGCATGTGGGATGGTACAGGTAACGGGGTGGGATAATTCCCTGCAGCAGATGCAGGCCAGACCACTAGTCATAGACTAGCAGTCTCAGGCCAGCTTTTGGTGAGGAAAAGTTCACGTTAAAGTGAGGTGCACAATCGGGCACCTGTGAAGGCCTTTCACCATACATCACCAAAGAGCTTTGAATGGGCCTTGGAGTCTAAATATCTCAAGAGCTGGCCCTCGAGATGGTCTCTTCAATGTAGGGATAATAATGAACTAGTTGGTATAGACCCCAGGGAGACTTAAAATAATGATTACAATGTTAGCACGAGCTGCTAGACCAGTTGACTGCTTGCCTCTAGAAATTAGTAGCTACTACTGAGCAGCAAACCTCAGCAGCACTCAGCTGTGCAGTGAACTCATCTGCAGCATAAGGCTGTATAATACCCTCACAGAAGGAACACTGTGGTCCTTCCTGCAGGCAGTGGGCCAGGTATCAGCTACACACGCCTGTTCCAGGAGAGGGTTATATTTTCCCTGAGATGCTGCCTCCAGGAATCTGGGGACGGAGAAGGATGGTATAAAATAGCTAAAAGCTGCAAAAATGGAAGATGAACTGGGAGGGCAAGCAAAGTAGGGACTGGCTTGATAAAGAAGATAAGCGAAGAGCGAGCTCCTTTTTCTTCTCCCTTTGCCTTCCTCTTCCAGCTGCCCTTTTTTTTGTTCTTTCCTGACAGAGAACAATAAGGATAGTAGGGAAAGGTCTGCCATGAAAGGGTAGAAGCTAACCCCTAGTTTCTTCTTACTCCTCCTTCTCCCCTCTATTTAATTTCTGTGTTTAACCTGGCCCTGCTTGTTGCTTTTGGTATCAGTGATAGACTCAAATCCTAGTTCTCACAGCTAAGCTGTGTTTGCACAAGGCAGTCCATCCCCTCCAGAAATGGTGAGAAGTCCCATAGATGGCAGCCTCCTTTGGGGAAAAAAAAAAAAAATCTGAGACCTACGTCTTTGCATGTTGGTGATGCTGGGGACTGTTACCTTGAAGCCTTGGACTGAAGCCAAGTCTGAGACAGGGCAGCAGAAATGCTGAAGTATGGAAGATAGCTGGAGAGCACAGCACTCAGTAAGTATTTGCAGTTTTGGTTAGTACCTGTTTAGCGTAATGACAGGTAGAAGCAGACTGGCATAAAGACAAAAACAGACCTGCACATGTGCAGAAAAATTAGACAGGATATTCCTCTGGATCAGTTTAAATCAAGCTTGGAGCAGTTATTTTATATGCACAGTTATTTGAGACATACAGGTAGAAAAAAGTCATGATGACACAGGTCTTTCATGCAACAGGTGATTTTCTGCCACTTACCTTCTCCCTGAAGTGCCTGTTTTCTGCAGTTGCTGTCAGAAGTGATGCCACAGTCTCACTGACTTCATTTTTATTTTCATTGAGAAGTAAAGCCAAAGCTCTCAAAACTTCCTGCTGTGGTGGAAGGTTATTGGAGTTTATTTTGGACACATTTTGCTGCAGTTTTCCGTCCTTCACTGACTGCAGCACCTGAACCACAGATGCTAGAAGTGCAAGAAAAAGGTCGGTTTTACTTATTTTATCCTCTCAGTATTTTGGATTGTTCCTTTCCTCACTAGCAATCCTTGGTTTATACTACACACACTGAGGATATGAAAAAAATCCCCATCTGAGCAACTGCAGCATGGCAATGTGTCTGCATGGGGAATTGTCTGGGCTTTAAGCTGGACCAGTTTCTCAGAAGTTCTTCAAGGGTGGAGATGAGTAGATGGGCTATGTGGGATAGTGCAGCACTTAGGCCTACCCAGAGCTAAAGACCTACCTGTCAAATCTCTGCTTTCTGCTGGAAGATGTGAATTCTCCCTTTAACAATTGAAACCAAATATCCCTGTCAGTGTATTGACTTCCAGAGCATCTTTGTGAGAGCTTTTCCTGGATAGATTGATGTCTGCCAACAAGGCCCAGGGCTAATATATTTCAGAGGTGACGTGAAATGCCATTTTGCTTCCAGGCTTTTGAGCAAAAGCTCCTTAGTATGCCCAAATAAAAAGGAAAACTAGGCAAGATGCCTCAAACTCTCTCTCAAACACAGAAGAAAACTTGGCCTGCCAGGGACTGCAGTCCAGCACACTTTCTGCAGTGTATGCTTCTCTCTTTAGCTCTTGGTGGCAGAGCCTGCAAAACTCTGAGGTGCTGTAATCCCTTGGTTCCTGAGAATCGCTCAGCACTTCAGAAGGTGTCTCCATAACAGATGGTGAAAGACCAAGACATCATCCAAGCTGTGGGCCCAGAAAACTTCCCGGACCTTGGGCTCAGCCCACCACCATGAGCCATTTCCTAAAAAACAATGCTTTCAACACAGTTTTTCCCATTTGAATGTGGAAATAGGAATGACTGAAGGTCTACCTGCATTAGTTCCTTTCCCTTGACACATACAACAGTTCAGGTGCATTCAACAGTTCAGGGCACTTCTTTGTCTCTTTTCTCTCCCTCTTTTGTAAAATCAGCCTCAGGGCTGAACCGCTTTGTGTCAAGCTCAGAAGGACAGGGATGTACTCCCTAATTAGCCAGCAGAATTTATATACCCTACCTTCTTTTGCGAGCTGTAGCAAATAGCTTCCAAGGTCATTGACACTGTGGCTGGCAAAGTAGTTGTAATACTGAAAGACAGTAATGGTCTCGGAGGACATGCTGGAGTAGAGGACAGGCTCCGTCCGGTCCAGGATCTGAGACACCAGGATCCTGAAGACTGCAGGCAGCCATGGACAAAGGGACAGGTTAGTGAGAGCAAAAGCTGCTGGCAAAATTACGCAGTCCACTTCATAGCCAGAAAGAAAGAACTGCATCTGCAAAGCCAGATACTTTCCAACGTTTCTAAAATCAACTGTGGTTAGGTTAGAAGCTGGACAGGCCTTCTCCCTGTCTAGATCTCATTACCAGAGGATATCTTTGTAAGGATGAACCTCTGCCAGTTTATGGATGGCTAGTGCAGCTTCCTGTGCAATCCATACAGCATCATTTCTACCTGAACAATATCCTGAATTGTAAACCCCTCTCCACACGCACTGCCTGTTACATCCCACAGTACCACTGAGGCAGGGGAGACGTGCACAGAGGCAGAATTTGGCTTTGCTGTTTTTTATGCTCCTGCACGAGTGTGGCATGCAGAAAGCTGGTCTGAGGCAGTGTCTGTGAGAGCTGTAGCATGGAGCAGGAAGGAGAACACTGCCTGCAGAGGCATCTACAGTGCAGATGCCCACACCTGGGCAAATCAGCCTCTATCCCCATTCTGTTCAAGGGAGAGCTAGTCAGTATAGCTGGAGTTTGAGGTGTGGTACCTCCCACTCAAGATAAGAACCTGTGCTCAGACAAACTCACTTCAATGAGGATTAATTTCATCCCAGTGCACTGTAATGGAGTGTCGACATTATACAGACACACAAAATTAAGTGCAAGGATTCCTGCTTCACTGAATCACTTACAAATCAGTATATGGGAATAGACTTTCTTTCTGGTTAGCTCATAAATCTTAAAACAGTATTTTCTTTTCTGTTAACCTCACCTTTTTCTCCTAGTATGATCTGATTATCTGGGGCCAAAACTGTTTCGAGAGTTGTAGCATTAGTTTTCAAATGAGATCTTGGAGCTGTGGCCAAACAGATCTCCAAGGGGTTGGAAAACAAAGCTCAGTATGCAACTGGTCTCCATTTTGATGGCTGACACAATTTTTTGCAGCAGTTTGTACCTGTTTCTGCAAGTCCTGGACACTCCTCATTCACAGTGGTGGCAAAATTGATATCCAACTGCTTCATCATCTTGTCTGCAGAGGTATGATACACTCCTGAAGGACCAGTACACTTCATCCAGAAAGCCAGCAGCGACAGCTTCTTGTGGAACTCTGGAATTGCTGGAGAAGACAAAATGAATAATGAAACAAAGCCATGCTGGAAGCATTGACTTTGAGAAATGAAGGTAAGAGTGGAGGAAATCTCACCCTGTCCCACTAATGAACAGTTAACTGTTTGCTGGATCTCCCTGAGCCACTGCCTTCACAGAGCGTGACCACGTGCTCACCCCAGGTTTGTAACATGTTTTTACTGTTTCCCATGGTAATGTGAGAAAATTTGCTCCTGATCCAGTGTTTGGCACTGATGTCTCTTCCTTTTAAATAGCACAAAATAATAGGGGAACACCACAAATTGTCTGCACAAGTTTGGTCCCTGTCCTAGCACTGCTCTGTGGCTTCAAGTAAGTAACTCAGTTTTTGCTTCAATTTTCTGATATAGTAAATACACCTTGTAGTATTTACCTATCCTGCCAGAGCGTACATGAGGGTAACTATGTGTTTGTCAAACTCTTCCAAGCATTAAAATAGACGCAAAAAGAAAAATAACTAAGTAGTTCTCCGAAGAGATGACTAAAAATGAAAATGTTCAAGGAATTGTATTACACCTCTGACATTGTAATGCAAATCCTGCCTTTCCTCAGGAAAGAAAGGTGGAGAAAGAATTTGTGTCTTCAGAGGTGGCAGTATCCCCACCCCATCACACCAGTGACATCTGTCCATCTTTTGCACATCAAGCTGGATAAGAAGTCCTTTCTCTTCTCACCTGCATATTGCTGGATACCAGTGCTGAGGACAGATGTAGGTGACACCTGCCTGGCTGTGGTGACCCTGAGCCAGCCAGTGGCATCTCCTGCACCGCTGGTGAGCTCTGCACAGTGATTATTTCAGCAGACACACATGCCCAAACAAACCCTTGTCAGAAGGAAAGCCCCTAAGCTGTCTCTTACCATCAGTAAGAGAGGTGATGTTTCCCAAGTTCTCAGTGCTGATCTCTGCAATATTCTCCATCACGAGGATCTGCCTGGACAGCTTATCCAGGAGGTCTCTTGTCACAAATGGTGTTTTACTGGAGAACACAATTTGCTGGTGAAGACAAATGGGAAGAGACAAAAAGGAGTCATTGAACCAAAAAAAACCCAGCCTCAGAAAAAACAAAAAAACTCCAAAACACCTGAGGTGCAATGACAAATTCATTGCCTAGAACCACAGAATCTCTTTAACTTAAAAAAGCTTTTTGTCTTTGGGATATTTTTTGGTCCTGGTTGATATGCATCATTGCTTGCACCCTCAATATCTACACCCAGATCCAGATACCTGAGTATCCAAGCAGCCATTTGCATAAGTAATTTCTGATTTATACACTCTACAAAGCTAAAGAAACCCATCACAGTAAGACTTAAAGCCAGACAAGAATATTAGTCTGACTTTCACACAACATAGGCTGTAGACTTTCAGGACATCCCTGCATAGAGGGAGACCACAGGTTGCTCTTTCTCCACTCCATTTCAGCTCTGATCAATTACTTAGGTGCCTTTATTAATTTTATTAATTAATTAATCCTTGCTAATACTCCATACTGCTGATACCTGCATCTTCTTCAGCAGTCTACGTAAATAATGTTCATACCAAATCTGCTCCGTGTGTGGACATAGTTCAAGTTCACCTTGCTCAGCTGCGTATTTACTGTGTACTCTTGTAGTGAAACCAAAAAACCTCCCTTTTTCTCACAGCTGTGAGTCAGCAGAGTTTCCAGCTCAGCACTAAGGGTGCTGGAATCAGGCTCGCGCTCTATTGCTTCAATGAGCCTTTGGGAAAATAAAGCTAATTATATCTAAGATGGAAGAGTAAAATAATTGTAAAGAGGAAGTTGCAGCATGTTTTGACTTGTCAGGAAAACCTTGATACCCTAACTTACTGGATGTTTAAATTCACATTTGCTGTGCATGGGCTCTGCAAAAAAAAACTACAGAAAAAACCCTCTAGTTGTGAGCATGAACTGACAATTTTGATGTCCCAGGGGGGCTGTCTCATGCTGCCTTCACCGTGTCTGTTGCAGACAGAATCTCTCTGCCTCATGTGCAAAAATTCATCTCTGCTCTTAAACACACTGCAGGCTCATCTGGGGCCCAGGTAAACAGTGGGGACAGGGTTCCTCTTTTACCTGTGAAGACATGGGCTGCTTTAACTGGGGACTGACTCCACTGAGGACCTCCCAGCACAGCCAGGAGTTTGTAACCCAGAGCAGGGGATGCCCCTGTCCCCCACTGCCCTGCCCCTCAGCCCTCCTGGGCAGCTCGTGCCAAGCGCCCCATAGTTCACATCAGGTCTGCTCTGAAATGGGCCAGGACGGAAGCGATGGAGGCACTTCTGGCTGGGGTGAGGGGTCACCATCCTACCCCAGCGCGGCGTCTGTCCCAGCCCTGCACTCCCACTGCCTTGCAGGAGCAGCGCTGACCTTGCCAGCCTGCTTGTACCCATGGTGCAGGCAGCAGTGATTTTGAAATAAATGCTGCAAATGAGGTGAGCCTGGTACCTGAATGAGCTGGGTGCAATACTGCAAGTGCTTAACGATGGTTATATCGAGGCTGTCGTTGCCTGTGGTCAGGGGCAGAGGGCTGCCAGCCACGCTGGTGCCCACACCCGTGTCCTCGGTGAGAGCTTCGCTCAGGTGGCCTCTGGCTTCTGGGTGCTCCGTCCTGTAACTGGGGAGGAGGGAGGGAGGAGGAGGTCAGTGCAGGGCCGGCAGCTGCCACAGCAGACACACACACCCACACCCACACCCCCACACACAAGGTGATGAGCAAAGAGCACGGCAGAAGAGCTGAAAGCACACAGAAACCTGGTGATGAGCACATCATATCACAAAGGAGCAGGGCTGCCCTGGCTGGGTGCAGGAGGGACATACCCATCTAGGGCACAGACCTGTCCCCTGACTGGCTTGCCCAGAGTGATGTGATGCCCTCAACAGCAAGTTTTGTTAACCCGTGGTTACTGTCCCTTGATGGTGACAGCTTTCTCCCATCTGTGATGAATCACCTGCCCAGTCACTCTGGATTAAGCACCATGACAATTTGTACCTTCCAAGCACTGAGCTGCTAAGAACAGCTCTCTGCTTTTAGAGTCCTCCTGCTGCCAAATTTAAGGCTCATTGCAGAAGGAAAGGAAAACCACTGCTGAAGTAAAAGACGTGATGTTTTCATATGCAGTTTTAGACACAATGTGTACAGCTTACTTTGCCAATTGTTTCTGCAAGAGTGTAGAGCTAGTCTTACTGTGTTTTAAACCATTATTTCCAATATTGTCTTGCTGTACAAATGATTCTCCCTGTGTCTAAATGCAAAGCCTGAGGTCAGTCCCCAGATGGCAAGTGTGTTTGGCTGCAAGTTCAGAAGTTTCAACACTTGCAATCTTTACACTGAGTCACACACTTACACATCTAAAAATGGAAGTGGGAATCTGCACTGTCTGGGGATGAGCCAGAGGGGGAAAAAAACATTAATTTCTATTTTAACTGGTTGAAGCTAGATCTTTAAATCAGCACAGACTGGACTGAGGTCAGAGTGCCAGTTTAGCAAGCAACACAAGTTCCCAAATTATTTTCCCAAGTGTTATTCTGGAATGAGGACATGAGATGATGAGAACTGCATGGTGGTTGCTTGTTGCACTCAAATTGCTTTAAGCAAGCTGTGTTTCCCTGGTTGGAAGGAGCAGGCAGGGAGGGAACTATGTTCCTTTCTTTTTTTTCCAGCTCTAGTGCCGCTTACGTGCCTGCTGGGCATCGTGTCAGCTCAAAGGATGCAAACATGCTTTTAAGATCTAATGACTGAAGCACAGCATCTTAAAGTCACACAACAATGGCAGGCCACGGCACAACACCACAGCTCTTTTGTTTTCTCTTTTTTTGCTTTTTTTCTCAGAAAGACCAAAAGTGATGAAAGAAGGGCAGGTAACACGCAGGGCCATGAACAGAGTACCAGTCATCACTCTTACATTCCAAAGGAAACCTACATCATGCTGCTTAAATCTGGCCCTGTGTTATTGTTACTGACAAGCTTAATCCACTGCAAAGACTCATTCGGCTAGAGAGAAAAGACAAAGGGAGGGGGGAAAAACCACAGAGGAATTAGTAATTACATCCAAGGAAAGCCAGGTCCAAACCTATGTCAAGGAAGAGGCTCTGCCAGTATTGATGTCAGCTTAATTTAATTTACCCTTCTCCTTTAGAGGATAGATTGCATATATTTGAACAGGGGGGAAAAAATGGTCCTAGAAACTCAAGATTTTGTAAGCAGCAGCCACAGGGAGCCCTCTGACCCTAAAACTCATCAAGGATTAGTCAGTCTTCCTTGAATAAATTGTGCACCAGGATCCCGTTAGCGACAAAGAGCCAGGGTTTTAGTTTGGCGTAAGCACAGTTGGCAGGTACTACAAACTTACCTATTCTTCTCAATCTCAGTATCTGAAAATACTGAGTCTGCACCTCCTCCACCATTACAAACCTCCACACCACCACCATCCTCATCATCAAAGTCAGAAGTGTTCAGGAAATCAAAGCTTTCTAAAGCACTTTCAACTGTTAGACTTAAACTGGAGGACCTGCTTCGGCTTACTGCTGGCTTGCACTGCAAAGGCAGAACGAACCAATGAAAACCCCAGATATTAGCTACTACAGAAAGATAAGAAAAAAAACTGATAAAGCTTAAAACTTCAAATTCTTCATTTTATTTTTAAAACTTCATTTTATTGGGTGTTTCATTTCAAGCCTTCATATTCATAGCATATACAATCAAAGCCTGAGAACTGGGAAAAGCCTTCCATTCCTCCTCCCCTCCTCATGCTGCCCACTCTCTTCCCCAAAGGAAAACCCTCAAAGGCAAAATTCAGTGTGTTTTATAGAAATGAGAAGTACTTCTTGAATCCAAGTTTCGCAGCTCTCGGCATTTTCCAAAAGGAATGACGGCAATTAACGCGATGGAAGTTGAAAGGGAAAGGCACATTCCTTAATTGCTGTTCTAGCTACAGAAGCCAATTTATACATATCCAATGGCACTACCTGATTTATTCCAGACATAACTCCAACAGACCCTAGCCGGGAATGAATTTGGTCCCATATCTGCACATTTATTAATGGAATGAGAGGACTTTTGTGGCCTTTGAAGCCAAATGGATTATCAAGGAAAAGCCAATAAGGCATCAGATTCCTAGGTGACAGAGAAAGGCAGTACTGTAACTCAGAAATTAACAGTGCTAGAGAGAGGGAGGAAACCATTCCACTTCATTGCAGGGAAGAAATGCAAAGGAAACCTTGCTGTTGCTGTAGGAACTATGAAAGGCCCTGGCTCCATGTGGCGATTCATCCACATATGCCCACAGAACTGCTTCCAGGGTCACCCTGAAGAATTAGATGTAACTTGAGGGATCATCTCCATTGGTTGGTGCAATGACTTCAACATCTTTCACACTATGTGATTATTGGATCAGAAAGAGGCATGAGCCACTGGTGCCATTATATGAGCCACATCCTCCAGTCCCAGGCAGGAGCCATGACTTTGTCTCAGCTCACAGAAAGAAATGCATTGGCCTCCAAGGAGTTCAGATTCAGCATCAGCTGCTCTAGAGCTGAAGGGAGTTGGAGTTCTATTTGCAATTCGTTTGCACACAGTACTAATGGTCATACATTTGCACTTAGAGTGTTTGAGTCCTTAAACTAACTGTACAGTCATTAGCTGATCAAGCACACTTCCCAACACATCTGTGATAAGCATGGGTGCTGTATCCTGCTTCTTGTACAACACCAATGGTTTCAGCTTCCATTTCCTTCAGGGCTTGGTAGTGCAGCTTCTTCAAGCAAAACCAAACAGCGACGTGTGGGTATTTTCTCTGCTCATCTAATATGGCCAAGAGAGGTTTCTTCAGCCACAGCTGGATTCCAGCTCAACCTTTCTGCATAAGAAGCCCATGCAGCCCCTTTCTGCATGGTTGCTGGTGATGCTCAGTGTCAGTCTGTGAGCTGATCAACAGGTGACATCCAGACTTTAACAGATCTGGAAGAGGCGTCCATCTCAAGTGCGCAGGAATCCTGTCTGCACATGTCCATCCTCTCTGCCCCCATCCCATGTCTGTCTGTTTGTAACTTCTGATCAAAGCAGTCTACATAAACAGTCTCCATTGTCCCTCTGCCCTTTGGATAGTTGACCTCTTTATACCAAGTTAGAAAATAATAGTAATGGTACCTTTGTCTGCTTGAACCTCTCTAGGAATAAATAATGCAAGGAAGCTGTCAAAAAAGCACTTAACTTGGTAAAGTACCATGCAGCTGTAAACACCAATGGAAATAAGGAGGTTAACAAAGTTTCTTTGTAAAAAGATAATGCAGAAGGATAAATGATTCCCTGCTTCCTCCTCAGCCATGTTTTTGAAGGATGAGGCTTAAATGACTAGCAGACCAACTTGCATATGAATATGAAGCATTTGAAATGATTATTTCCCATATAATACTGTTTGCAGAGTAACATGTCATGAGTTGTTATTCATGGGGGAGTTACGAGTCACAGTGATCCCCAGTAAACATATTAACAACACACATGCAAACCCCTTTTCTTCCGATTTTTACCATTATTCTCTGCATCTTGATGTAATGACAGGATGTCTCTCATTATGAAAATGGATGAGGAAAGAAGGAAAAGGCCATGCCTAGGTGACATGAGGACAGCAACCTTCAATGAGACTTGTGCTTCTAAATCCCTTTGCCAAGATAGAAAATTCAGCTTCTGTGGCTACAAGGCCTGATCCTCAGCTAGTGTAGTTTCGCACAGCTCCACAGAGTTCAGGGGCTGTATGCTAAAGTACACCCACTGAGGATGTGACTCACAGATTTCAAAGGCAGAAGTTTGGCTATATTTGATCTCCAGTATGGCACAAGCAATGGGTTCACAAGTGGTGATTTACAGTGATTCACAAAGCGTTCAGAGAAGGGTATCATTTAATTACCCTTCTGTCATAGCACTTTTTTCTCTTTCCCCCAGGTTTTGATAAAAGATCTGTTGCTTGAGGACACAAGGCTACGATAAGCACATTATTGACAAAAGTTTAAAAATGCAACATTGTGAAAGGATGCTCCAAGCAGGAGCAAATCTACTGCTACCAGGGTATTCTACTATTCTCCAGAAAGCCTACTGTGATGCTTGCGAGGCAGGGGAGGAGATTCTACCTACTCAAATTTTCTTTAGGGTAGTATTTTCTGAAAACGTACTCACTTTTAGGATGTCATCTAGATGCATCACTTCTTGATCCAGGTCCTGAAACTCTTTATACTGCTCTTTATGTGGCTCAAGAGCTAAGAGAAGCCCTTGCAAAGCTTCCTCAATGCTTCCATCAAGATAAGACTTATATCCTTCTGATTCCCCACTAATGGATCCCTCACATGGCAGCCTCTCTGGGGTCAGGGGTGTCTCTGCTGATGTAAGCCTTTTGACCAGCTGCTTCGTGATGTTGCCCTCATAGGTATCCAGCTCCACGGGCTTGAGCTCTGAACCTTCATCCGTGTCCTGCAGGAGAGACACCGGGACACTTGTTTCTACAAAGACACGATCGCTCCCAGCGTCAGAGATTTTTTGGCAAACTTCAGGAGCTGCCCTTGGGGTGTTCTTGTTCTCAGCCGCCGCTCCCTCTCCGTGGGACGGCAGGTCCTTTGGCTCAGCAACAGAGTCTCTGCGGGAGTCGCTGCTGCTACAGTCTAGGCTTGAGCTCTGGGAGGACTCGAGGGCTCGGTGTTGGGTGGGGGTCGCAGTGATGTCAGGGCTGGAGCTGACATGAGCAGATGAGGACTCTGCTGAGTTGGCAGGGGGCACGGCATCTTCGTAAGGCAGGTCACCAAAAGTGAAGGAGAGAGGCCGCTTCTCAGTGGCCGCTGTCCCATTTTCAAAGACCTCATCTGGCAAGTTCGACTGAAAAGATAATAGGGAGAAGATGTTTTTCATGCAGCATTGGAAAGAGGAAAAAAATACAGCATGTGCCCAGGAAAGAAAAAGGCAAGGAAAACTATTAAAGAAGCATTCAAGACTTGAGAGATGGAAAAAATATTTCAAACCAAACTTTTGCTTTCATCTGGCTTGGCTCCTCAATTTCAGCATGAGAACTGCTGGAAAACCTGGGCTCAGCATCTCTCTGCTAAATAGAGCTCTAGGAAGTGATCTCCAGAAGAGAGACATGAATTCTGCTCACTCTATTATATTCTCTCAGATAGCATTTCCAGTGCACTGCTCTAGTTCCTGTACCATGGCTCTTTTTAATGGGATTCTACGTAAGCCACCTTGTCTGCATTTTCCTACTCGTTACAGATTTCTGTTCTATTTATTTTCTGATTTCTAAAGTAGCAATCTGTAAAATGTAACACAGTTTGTTCCAAAAGTTTCTCTAGTGTCATGGTAGTTTAATGGTGATAGTACTGTGCTATTTCTTTTTATTCAATGTCCTGCATGTGGCATGGATGTCTGTAACAACTGTTGAACAAGAATTATACAGGAGTCCCGTCCAACATGAGTTTCTGCTGAAATGAGACAGCAAAACTGGTGGTGTATTGAGCAGGACACTGATCATTTAAGAAGCAAAACCAGCCTAAAAGGACTCCAGAATTATCAAGGCAGATATATATATACATATACACATATATGTTCATCTCCGACTGATGTATGGGGAAAAGTCACTATAGGAGTCACAATCTGCCTATCTGACCTACAGATCTTGCTTTGTTTTGCGGCCAACTCACAGAAATGCATGGCACAGATGGAAGGCAACTACTATTTTGCTGACAATTTCCTAGAAAGAACTGTAGGCACTCACATGTTGTTAGGCTTAAGGTTTAAGTGCCCAAAACTTGCATTCTTTTTTTCTAGTATTACAAGCAGCTTTTTTTCCCTAAACATAATCATAGTCAAAAGGTTTATTTCTTCTTTCCCCTGACATGGGTATGCTTTTGGCTTCTGAAAATCATGTTACTAGGCAAATATAGAGCGTCAATCAGTGTAGCAGGTGATTTTTAAGAACACTGTTGGCTTGTATTCCTGCCCTGCTCTCTGCCCACAGATAGTTGACTTCTGATCATTATCTCTGTAGAAACCAAGAGGAATTTTGATTTAATGTGAGCTGCATGGGCTCACAGTTATGTCCTGCCCTCTAATCAGTCAGCAAAATGAGTCAGTTGCAACAGAGAGCAACACATGAAGCATGCGTGGGAATGGAGATGCCACACAGGAACTGAAAAAATCCTTCACCAAACGAAAACCAGGACTCACATATAGCTCTAGCTCTGCTTTTGGGCTTAGCCTGAGCGATGGCAGGTCACTAAAAGAGCGACTGCGACGAAGCTTGTCAAAGAAAGTGTCTTGAAGAGCATCTAAGATTGTCAACTTTGGCCTGTCTTGCAGGGGATGCAGCCATTTCTTCAACAGTTAAAGCAAAGAGGGTGTGAGGAAGGGCAAGTTAAATGAATGCTTTGTAGCAGAGTACTAAATTACAGGCATGGGATGCGGCACTTGTAAAATTAATCTCTGTACAGATGGTCTGATTAAGCATTCAGAATTCGATTCATGCAAAATATAGGAACACCCTGTGAATATCTTTGGTACAGGGGCAAATTTTATCACAGGATACTTAAAAATACTGGTGCTATAACGGTTGTTCAACTACTGTTGCAAAATGAAAACACATTTTTTAAAGATTATTCAAGTATCATAGCAGTCAGGCAGGAAGGATAGGTATGCATTAATTGGCCACATAGTTTCAAAGATGCCAGGATCACAGTCACCTTCTTCTAGGATTAGCAGCTCGGAATGCACTTGCTTTATAAGTATTTGTAAGGGTAACCTGCTGGAACCAGGGGAAAAGAAAGCTTAGACACGTAAAGCAATGAAATGTTTGCAGTGTTTGAACTGCTCTAGGGTTTCTCATTACATAAACATGAAGCCAAACAGAGCTTACAAAGAATGAGTGGTCCTTGAAGGTTGGTGTTTCAGGAGTGCCTTGGCTGTACATGGACATTCTCCTCTGGAGAGCAGATGCCTTGCTCACATTTCCTGTGGATGGGGTCAAGTCTTCAACATCAAAGGGGCTACGGATAGACAAGCAAGAGGGGAGAAAATAAAAGATTGTTAGGCTAAGCAAGAGGGACTTTCAGGTCCATAGAAAGGATTTTTGAAAAGGTGGTTTATTAGCACATCAAAACCCAGAGGTAGCAAGTTTTTAAACTGAAGTGTTTAAAGAAAATGTTGTTAATTAGAAAGGAGTCTCAGAAGTGTGGTTTTCGGTTCTGATAAAAGTGTTCGCTCAGAAATCATTTATGTAGTGTAGTCTGATGTTATTCTTCTCACAAGAAAAGTATTCTTGGATCTGAGTTGCCAAGTGCCACACATACTAATGAGAAAGGTGCTCAACTATTAATAGAGCTGTTGCATTATAAAGGAAACCAGGAGCTGTTATTACTGGCCTCATGTTTATTGCATTACAAGAAACAGCACACATGACTGCAAAAAGTTAAATGCGTCAATGCTTCTTTAGAAATGACATTTACTTATTTCATAAAAATGCAGTGACAACTGGGTTTGTATCCTAAGGCTAACAGCTCACCTATGCTGACCAATGTGAATAGAAAACACCAAAAGATTTCCCATCACTCTTGTGGTGTATGAAGCCCTTAAAAGCCAGCTTTTAAAGATGGGCCAACTCCTGAACTTCACTATGCTAGCGTAAATCCGTAAATCCAGCACTGATTTTTACACTGATTTTTTTTTTAATATTAAGAAAAAATATATATGAGCACTCAGTTATGTTTCATTTTTAAGCTTTGAAGAAGTATAAGCTTTAGGCAGTTCTGAGATCTATCATCACTAAGCACTTCCTGTGCCTTGTAATGTCAGTACTTACCAAACCTAATTTAACAGCTGAAACTAGGCACAGCCCTCTTTACCACAGGAAAAGCAGGCAAACTGTGGCTGACCATGAACTGTTTCTCATATACCAAATCTGGGCCACAACTCCTTCACAATCTTCCTCGGCAGGGAAAAATATGGAGACAACAACCCAAACGGATGAACCATTTTTTCTTTGGTTGAAGTTTTACAGCTGATTAATTCATTGATTGATTGATCAACTGACCAACCAGTTCTACTTACTACCAAGTGATCTCAAGGTTCAGCTTTACTGTGCCAAGGTCATTAATGTCTACTGCAACCACCTGAGGCCGAGCTGCAAACAGATCTTTTGTCTCACAGGTTACACTTCCCACAAGGATATGAGTAGCAAGTCCTTTGACTTCGGTGACCTGTAAGAGACAAGAAAAAGATACTTAGGACCACACAAGGCAATGCAATCCTTAATCTCAAGATAATAGTTTTGATTATCTGGCCAGGCCCCCTTGCTAAAAGGCTTCTAAAATGATTGTTTGTTGCATTACTTAAGGAAACAATCTGAGGTTTGGTGGTGGTTTTGTTTTTGTTTTTTTAAGAAATGCATAGTTGAATATGATCATGATTCTATGTTTTCTTTATGTTTTTTATAGGTGTCAGAAGAGAACAACCATACTGGCTCAGACCAAGGGGCTGTCTAGTCTTGTATTTGATCTTTTGCACTACCGATAAGCAGAGCTCAAGGGACGAGGGAGAACAGGGAGGCCATAGAGTGTCTCAGCAGCTGACAAATTCCTGACTGGGAATCTCCTGATGTAACTTGCCTAATTAATAATTCCCTGGAATTATTGGGAATAATTATTTGGGAATTAATAATTCCCAAAGCTGTCTTCCAGGTATATCTCTCTTGTAACTCTGAGGCCATGTAATTGTTTGCACCAAGGATGGCCTTTGGTGAGGACAAACAGACATACTGTTGAGGAATCACCTCTGTATATGTTGTTACAGTAAGAATAGAGCACTATTCATATTTAGAGATATATTTGCCTGGAAATTCAGAGTGACAGCTCCTACGCAAACCAGCCTTTGGCTGTTTGCTTGAAAGTCAGTTCTTGAAACTTTTATGTGAAAGTGTTTGGACAGAATCCAAAAAAAGGAAGAGAATATACACATTAACCTAAGTAATACTGGGACACTTGTGTACTATAAAAAGGGGTTTTCTCCTAACTTTCCACCTTAAACCTGTGTGTTGGATTGAGGAGAGTGACTCACTCTGTGTCACAACTTGCCTTTCATTGAAAACTCACTGTTTCACACATTTGGAATTATTTTGGTTGTGGGTTTTGTAATCACCTGCATTTTTTTTCATGAAGTCTTTGCAGTGTCTAAGTGGGCCATTTTCCCTAAGACTTTCAACACATTATTCTGTTTAAGCTACCTAACCAGGGACATCTGGAATGGTTTTTAGCAGCAATTTCTAAACAGGGATCAGAGGAGGGGTATCTCTAGGTTGGAGGCTTGTTGGAAAGAAAGCATATGGACATTCAGCCAGGAGAAAACTGTGTTGGGAGGCCGGGGACAATGAAGAGATGGAACAGTGATAGACAGACTCCGGTTTGGGAAGAAAATCTCTGCCACAAACTGATTAGTCTTGTAGCATCTAAACTGGACAATACTACAGCACTTTAGCAGGTGTGTTTCAGAAGTACTAATTATGGCACATTTCTAAAGAGTTTAATGATCTGCTTCTGTGTTTTTGCTGATGGTGCATGAGAAGGCAGGCTCTTGACTCCTGCCTTGCTTGCAGGCAAAGGAGTCAGCATGCATACCTTAATGGAGATCAGTCCAACGATGAGAGGGAGGAAAACCATCTCTTCTCCATCCCAGCTTTGCTTGCCATTCACTTCTATTTTGCCTTTCAGTTTCCATCGCTGGCGACCATAACGCATGAAAATCTAAACAAGAAAAATCCTCTTATTTTCTTGAGGAATCTGCTCTCATGGTGCACAAATATCAGAAACAGAACTGGGGAAAGGGTGTGAGAAAGGCTGGAAGAGTTAGTGGTGTAGGTGCTGCCCTTCCACTTCCCATCGAGTCAGAAGGAAAAATCTGTCCTGGAAGATCTCTATCTCTCAGCTCTCCTAATTGCTCCTTTTGGTAGTGTACCCCTCACCCAAGCTTTTAACTTCATGTAACTTGATGACTCATAACAAAGCTGCAAGGCATCTAATTCTATTTACAAGGAAAGTGGCAGGGCAAGGGAGATTTGGGAGGGCAGGATGAAAGCACCCGTGGTCTTTCTTAACATCTACAACTTGCTGGATCTTCTGCCTTCCCAGGCAGGTGAGCTTTTGGCCATTCCCCATCAGAGACCTCCACAGCTGCGAGGTTTTGGCTGTCTGATGATGGAAATTAATGACATCCATAGTGCAGTAACCCAATTTGAAGCATCAAGAGCAGGAAGTCCACTTTGGGCCAGCTGGGAGACACCTGCACCAACTAACTGACCCCACAGAGGAAGCAGGAGTGAGAGCAGCAAGAATCATTCACCACAGGGAATGAGAGTGGGAACAAGTGAATCTATGATAGACGCATCTAGGAAGTACGGGTTGGGGGGATCCACTATCAATCCACTGCAAATTTCTTGCAGACTGAGTTTGGTTCTGGTACAGCCGGAGGCTTTTATTTTAATCCATCTCTAATTAACACATTCCTGATGATCTCTACTGAAACACTGCAATGACCAAAGATCCTGATGCAGCCTCACAGCAGGTAACATCTGGGTCTCAAGAAACGGTTATTCAGTGTCTTTCTGCTCTTTAGCTCTATGAAGTAGAGCCTGTGCGTTCAGTAAAGGGTGCTTGCAAGGATGTGTTCCATTTGCCCTACGTGCACAGGATGGGGCATATGTTTTTTTTTCCAGAGGAATTAGGAACTTTTCTCACAAATAAGATTTTTAAAAGCTTAAAAAAAAAAAGCTCATAGTTCTTTGAATAGCCATCACCCAGTTCTCTGAATGTAAAATCCAGGTCTTCTGACAGATGCCCTGAGAAAAGCAGACATACAGAGGACTGCAAGGTTTTTCAGAGCACATATGGGAAAAGTAACAGCTGTTTATTGAGGTGCTGACGTGAAAAGGTTTTATTCATCATGTTGTTAAAGGCAGCAGAGATATGCCCTCCTTTTGATTCTTTTGCTATTTAATAAAAAATAAACCCACGCAGACATACCTCGTATTGATCTCCTGGGCAGAGCCGAGCGAAGCCAGCCAGACCTGAGAAGGAAAGACACAGAGGGGCTGTGGGAGGGCCTGGGCTGCCATGTGTGGCTGAGCCCAGAAGTGGGGTGCAGTGGGGTGCCCAGGGCCACCACTGCCGCACTTGGACAGAAGAGAGCAGCACTCTCCTGCAGCCCCGCAGCTGCTGTTTATATCCCCCCTCTTACTGCTGCCTGTGCACCTTCCAAACCAAGAGAGCCCTCCATCTTAATTTTCTGTTTTCTTCTCTATTTTTTATAAAATTCATTGCGCTGTGGTTTCTTGCACATGAAAGATTTATACCTTCCAGTTTTTTCCCTACAAGAGCTTAAAGTTTCCTTTTATGTAATAACTATAGTAAAAGGAGAAGGAGCTTCCTGACATATTCTGGCTTCAGACACTCAGCTGAGAGCCCTTCCCATGGGGAGGTGTAGGCGAGCTGCTGACCACCGTGTAGCGCTGCTCAATGCTAACCTGACCGAGCTCCACACTTTAACACAGATCCCTTTTTAGTACATCTTCATAGAGACACAGCAAGCAACATGGGCTCCTTCTGCTTGGTGTTTCCATAACATCATCATTCCCATAATAGCCGAGTGTCTTTCAATAGTAAGTGCACCATAAAACATGACTGAGATCTGTAATACCAGATTAATCCCATTTTACTCCAGAGTGGGAGAAGTAGCACAGCAAAGCACTTGTGATATATGTTTGGTTTTGGGGTTTTTTAAGGTAGAACATAACAATGCTATTTTTATATCAGTACTGTGCATATGAAATGAAAGTTTCCTGAGGGACCACGCTGAAATCCAAGGGGAATTACCACCCCTCTCCTGGCCTGCTGACCTGCTTTTCTACAGGATTCAAGTGGTTTTTTCTCCCACAGAGGGAGACTCTCCTTTTTCACAGATCCTCTCAGTATGTAGCCATTGCACTTGTTTTGGTATAAAAACCTATCCAGCTTTGCCTGTGTGAGCCCAAATCTATGCCTCCAGTGTTGCAGTGTCCAAAGAAACCATCCTGAGGCCACATACAAAGCCTGTGGCAGAGAAAGGAACGCCACAACGGAACATTCAAAGGTGTGTTAAAATCAAGGCAAGTATGAGGAACCCTAGTGCTACCTGTATTTGCAGGGATGCGTTAGTCCTGCTAGCTGTACTGTAGGAGCAACTCCATCCCTGCATGCAGTCATGGACTATCACCATGATCTGCTTATCTGCCTCTTCCATTTCTTTGACCAGAAAAGAGTTTTCTTTGCTCATCTTAGTGTTTAGCAGAACAGGGAGACCCTTGCACAGAGCTCATATTACCAATTCCTATCTAATTTATTTACTGTTTATAAATAATTTAAGATTACTAGCACTCCACCACTGCTTCTCTCTCCCCAGGCATGCTTTTATAAGTGAATTTGATCTCTGCTGGGACACATCACCAAAAGCACGTAAGGACAATAAAAGGTCCTTTCTTTGCCCAGTGGATGGGGTGGGACGGTGAGGAAACTCCAGCTTACAACTCGATATGGATGTCTAGGTCCGTGAGCTGTGACTGGCCCAACCAGGCTGGTCAAGTCTTTTCAGCATGATGAAGAGGGAGCTAAGTGCTGAGTTGACAATAGGGCCTAAGTACTTTCACAGGAAACAAGATTTTGGTGACTGAATGGCTTTTGAGGACTAAAAAAATGGCAGGAACCAATGGCTCTATCATACAATTTCAAACATCACGCCTTTATAAAAGCCCTGGGCCTGTAATGCAGACACGACAGGAGATTGCTCCTGGGGGGTCAGCATAAGCAGTTAGGGGACAGGGTCATCATGTGGCCCTGGTCAGGAGGCAGGGCCACCTGAAGCTCAAGCAGCACGTGCAGCTCTGCTGGTGTGCAGGATGCTGGACTCCTGGACCGTGGCTGCTGGTGGTGGGCTCCACGTCGCAGAGCCTCTTGTGTGTCAGGCCAGCGTATTGTTCTCCCCTGAGTGAAACATCTGGGCTTTTCACCTCCTGCTGTCCTGGCTCTTCAAACAGCTATAAGGGCACTTTCCTGTACATCATAACAGGACACGCAGATTCCATACAGGAATTTCCACACTGGGTTTCCCTGGTAAATTTCAACAACTGGTTAATCCTGACCAGTTATCTAAGCCTGCTGGCACATTTATTATCTTGATTTTGAAAAATGATTAGGCTTTTTTTTTCTTTAAATTCCAGTTATAAAAGCACTGTGCAGCTCCCCGTCTTCCTGACAGCATTGTGTAGGTTGGCTTGCTTTCAGCGTAAGTGACAGAGGGCACAAAATAAAAATAACTTTCACTGGAATGGCTAGGAACAGATAAGCTTTGGGGAGAGGAATGCTTTGATTTTAAATTAGATCCTAAAGTTAGCTGGATATGCTGCAGTATAACTTAAGGGGGAAATGTGCTGTGTGATCTGCAAGCTTTTATGCTAGAGCTGTTGCAAGCCTTAGCAATAGCAATGGCTGTATTGTCCCACAGGATTCCTATTCCAAGGGAAAACTATCTAGATAGAAATCTCAGATGCCCTAATTAGAGAATACTTAATACAGCATTTCTCTTTGCTGTTTGCTAATTTGGGCCTTCTTTACGTGATACAAACTGTGTTCAGAAGCAGCTGCTGTTTGTGGTTTGTGCTCTGCTCCTGCACGTGAATGCAGTACCTGCCTTCTCCAGAGCCCTTGAGTTCTGCCAGAGGATTTGGCATCCAAAAGACACAGGGCCAGACCTCTTCAGCCCAGCCATTTGTGACACTGTGACACCTTCTGCAACATGTCCTGCTGTCAGGAACGGTGCGCTGCGTTTACAGCAAGTAAAGAAACGCTCCAAGGGAGCTGGAAAATCCCTTTATACACTGTGACAGTTTCATTCGGCATGTCCACGCTGTGGTTCTGCTGGGGGTTTCTGTACAGAAATATCTGGCTCAGTCTCTGTGCGTTCATCTAAAACCTGAGGGATGGAGCTAGGAGAACTCCAACAGCTGCTGCAATTGTTTTCTCTAATATGAGAGCACAGAGGAGCTATTTTAATTTAATCTAAGATTAATCTTAATCTTATGCAGTGCAATCATAGGAAACAACTGTGACAAGGCAGGCAGAATCGAAACCCTGTATGAGATTTGTGAGCTCTCAAAACTCCACCAGCAATACCGTGGATGTCTTAAATGGCAAGATTTCAAGTGAAGAATTAAGAGTCCATGAATATTTAGATGCTGATTTTGTTTCGTAGAACTATTTTCATGCCAGTGATTGAAGATCCGAAAAAGATATCCCCTCCCAATCTCTTCTTTAAGACATTGAGTCTTAAAGGGATAACAGCATTAGCAACACCTGATGATCCACTGAGGCTTCAGGTAAAACTGATTCCATTGTATTCAAACCCATAAATTCCCCTGTCATAAAGACAAGGAATAAAACGGAAAGGTGAATGCCGTCACAGAGTTATCCAGGAAAACTATCCCCAGCTTTTTGCTTTTTTTACATTTGGTCAAAAATAGTATTACCCACAATTAGCAAAAGTAAAGGACTTAGAAATAGCTGATGTCAAATTAAGAAGGTATTTTGAATTTCAAGTTCAGCTCCATGGAAATTCACATAATTTCCCAGTCATGTTCTCAAAGAATTACTGAAATAGAGGCAAAAATTACAGCAGCCTTCGAAATTGAATTGCTTTGGCTGTTGGGAGGAGTCTTTGTGGGAGGTAATTAGTCTAGAAAACAAAAAGCAGAATCTCAGAAAGTCTGTAAGCATTGGTGTTCCTGTTTCTGTGATCCTTTTCAGTGGGCAGGGGTGTAAGTTGGGGGTTTGAAGACTCAGCAATGGGTGTCGGGGGCTGGGAAACCCCACCTGTCATAAATACATGTCACAGGGCACGTCTTGATTCCCTCACCAATGAGTGCAGTAGCTGCTACTGTTTCAGATTTCTCTGGGGAAGGTGAAAAGGCAATTACCTTTCATCTTGATGCAAAACTCCCCCAACAGGTTTTCCAGCTCTGCTTCTATGGTACACATGTTCTGTGTTGGAAAAGAGAACAGCGAGGTCAGACAAACCCTCTTTGGGATGTTTTTCAATTTTCTTTTTTTAAGGTCTGTTTGTAAGGATAGATTCTGTTATGCAAATGAAAGATATTTTGCAATAAAATCAGTCTCAGAGCCATCCTTGTTTAGCTAGGTCTGGCCCTAAAAATGGCAGCTGAGCTACGCCTGCTTTTGCTGACACTAAGTGCAACCCCATGCTCCTCTGCTGCTGCGTGCTAATCCTCATGATGGCAAAAGGGAAGCTGTGGCCCTTGGAGAATAATCTGGTCGCAGTTCTGGTCCTCTCCAGCCAAGATGTGTGCCAGCAGCAGCAGCTCTATGCCAAAGTGGCTCCCAGCACGATTTAATCTCTCAAGAAACATGGACTGCATTAAGAAAAAAGACTGTGAGAGATGAGTATCGGACCCTCTCCAGTTCTTCCTTCAGATTTTGGAAGATTGTCAGCTTGTGTGCCAGGCTATTTGCAACACTATTAGACTTGTTCATGATCTACTGCCTGTTTAATACAAGAGATTTTGATCATAGCAATTACAACAGGTAGGATGCAGCACATGTCTGTATACACATGGTTTGCAGTCAGCCTGCCATCCCTAGGATTCCAGGCAGGAAGGAGGTAGTTGGAGTTTAAGTAGGTTTGGGGCAGATTTATACTTCTGCTTTTGTGCTGTAGCTCCTAGGTATAGGAGCTATAACCCTGCTCTCACAGAGTCTAAACTGTTATTTCAAGGAACTCTTTGGGTCTATGTAACCTGTCTTTGTAAGTCATCAGGTATTCACCTGAAGAAAAACAAATACTAATTCTTCTTTGACGAGTTTGCTTTTATTTCTTCTATCTGGATGAAACTCTCCCTGAAATTAGAGGCAAAGTTCCCATGGCTTTCAAACAGCGTGAGAGTGAAAAGAACAAACTGATGAGGACGTACCTCTGTGTACTCCTTGTAGCTCCTGTTGATCTCGGTCAAACTCTCCCGAGCTGCCTTGCTGGCAGGAGACATTGCAAAAGCTTGCTTCATTTTGCTGGCACCATCACAGAGACGTCTTTGGATACAATAAGCTTCGTAAAGCTCATCCACCTAGTGGGAACAAGGAAAGTGTACTGAAAATAAACCCAGAAAACCCAGCAAAATAAAACCAACACAATGAAGTCATTTGCATTAAAAGAAAACTCAGCCAAATCATTCATTATATCCAATGGAGGGGCTGAGGAAATGAAGCTGTGATACTGTTACAGTCTGTGGAAAAGAAACACAAGATAAAAGTAACTTCCACTGTAAAAATCTCAATAGAGCAATTCACCTGCTTGCCCTGCATGCCTCTAAGCATTGCTACTCCTGTTCTCCCCATCGTAACAGTGAGGCAGGAATGCAGCCACCTTCTCAAACATCTCACTGTGGAGGAGCTCTTTAAAAGGCAACTGCAATGCCCACACTGCCAAATGCGACTGGAAATGGTAAATGGCACATGTAACAGGGTCAGCAGTGGCTTTGGTTCCCTCATGTCACCCATGGATCAAGGCTGTTGCAATATTTGGCTAATAGGTAGTATTTGAATTCTTACCGTCCATCCTCCAGAAACTGGCAGTCATACTAGGAATCAGCACAAGTAAAGGGCTTACAAACAGCTGATGTCAAGTTAAAAAAGTATTTTGAACTTCAAACCCCACCCCCCCACCAGGCATTTACATCTAGTAATCTTCTTACACTCCTTTGATGTAACTTAGGGACCCAACATTTTGTAAGTGCTCTGGAAGTTTTGCAAAACATAGTCACACACTGTTTGAAGTCTCACCTGGATCTAGCTTCAGAGGGGCAGTGGATTTACACATCTCATGGTCTGGTTTCCCTTTTCCCTCTAATCTTTGTACTGAATGTATACATTTACTCCATCTGAGTTGTTCATTAAGAGTCTACAGTGGTATAGGCTGATATGTGTGTGTGTGTGTGTGTGTGTGTGTGTGTGTGTGTATATATACACACACCAGCTATATATAGTGGTTTGTATTTTTATAAACTAAATCTGTCAGATACAGAAGGTGTGGGTTTTCTAACCTGACTATCAAGGTGAGGAGAAGGACAGGAATGGAAGAAGCTGTCTCTTCTTTCTGCTTCTAATGTCCCTGCTAAAACAGGATGATATTTGGGTTTTACCTAAAATAATTCTTCCCATTGCTATCTGTGAAATCAAGAGATCACCCTGTGTCCCACAGTGCTCCTGCTCAGTAATGGATTTTCATGGCAGAATTTCTCTCTATGAAAGCATCCAGCACCTTGGCTTCATCAGTCTGTGACTTTGTGTTGCTGCATTAGAGATGAGCCTGATGTGACAATCCAGGCATGTTTCAAACCCCATTTTCCAAGCCTGCTTAACCTCTAACAAAAAGTGCTGCTGCTAATTTGTTTGGAACAGGACTTGTCTTCCTGATGGCTTCAAAGCCTTAGGTCAGTTTCTGCAAGGCTGTCTTGGATAACTGGCAGCTGAAGCCTCTGACTTGAGGGCACCCTACCCAAAACAGGGAATGCTTTGCAAAGTGAAAGAGTTCAGCAAAAGATAATGAAGACACAGATAGCATTTTGCTATTCTGAAGTTACAAAAAAACCTTTCTGCACTCATACCCACTCCTGTTTCTCTTGCAAGCCAGCAAGCTAAAGACAGCTACTATAAATAGCTGCCACTTGGTATTTACTTCTGACATCAGTGTGGAGCCTTGGTCTGGGATTGATATCCTGCTCCTGCCCGTATGAGTGTGGCTAGGACATGCTCATCTGCTCCCCAAATATGTGGGATCTGCTGTTGTGCATCCCGTTTTCCTTGCTTTGCTTCCTTTACAGAGCAGTGGCAGGTAGAAGACAGAAGGCATCTCTGTGGCCCTGATTAAATACTGCTGAAAGAGCCCTTCTCTTTCATTAGAAACAAAGATGTTTCTCCACCTGCCCAAGCCTGTAGGCTTCAACGCCACACACTCGTTTCCTTTTGTCTCTGTTGCCGTGGGTTACAGAGAGTAAACTCACGCAGTCGGCAATCCTGAGTAACACTGACCAGCGTTACCTCTTGCGTTTGGTGCTTTTCACTCATATTATAAACCCAGAAACCATTAGCTCTGAGCAGGCTGAAGTGGGAAGGATTTGAATGGAAATGTTCTTCAAGTACTAATTTTTGCCATTCATGTTGCCAGCAAGAGAGTAGGTGGCTTGGGGAACAAAATCTCAGTCTATCGCCTTATGATTTATATTTTTATTTTTGGCTCCAAGAGTAAGAGAAGACTGAAATTAAAAGGTTTGGATAGGTTGTCATAATTAGAGGACTTGAAGCTGCGCAAATGCTTTTCAAATGACTCTCAAAAGACATTTCATCTGTCAAAAATAATTCATTCCTTTGTCAGACTCAAAAAAGCAACTAATCGCTAGCAGATATATTTATAAGTAAGAGAATACATGCCATGGATTTTGTCCAGCTCTAAAACGTATTAGCGTAAATCACAAGTATCTCCACTGAATATTCTCACCAATGTATTCAAGTGGATGTGGGCCCCAAACCATGCAGCAAAAGCATTAGCAGTGAAATCCAGGAATAAATCCAAACTAGCTGCTGTGTGTGCTAGAGATAACTGCTGAATTAAATTGCTTTCAGATGCAATCCTCTTTCTACCTAAGGTCTGACAATAAGCATGCTGTGAGATAGATTTTCCCCAGCAAGTGTCCAGCCCTATGTTCTCTCTGTACCTAAAAGCATGTGGGAGTGTCTTGGGGCACGGCTGGACCTTGGGGTCTGTGTGGAAACCCTTTCTTTGGCTCCAACCACCAGCCTATCACGGAAAAAACAGCAAATCTGGGAGTGGCCTCCCCAGCACAAAGGGGTAGCAGAAGGCCAAGGAAGGGTTTGTTTCCTCAATAATATAGGAACAGATGCAGAAGAAAGATGATAGGAGAGAGCTCATTACCTTGCTAATGTGGAACTCCAGCCTTCTCATGTATCTCTCAACCACTTTGATTTGCTGAAAGAAACGAAAAGGCAGAAGGTGAGGCATCTTTAAATAAATCAGTAAGACACTGCCACACTAGCTCTGCTAGTCCCCATGGATCCAAGATACTCCTCCTTAGAACACACAGGATTTCCTTGGCTATGAATCTGGAATCAGTTGTCCCACCCTACTACTGTTAAGCTGCTGCTGACAATGAAGCTCCTTGGCTTCTCTACCTAATGTATATTTTTAAATAAAAAAAGAGTTTTCATTTGATGGGATTTCTCTAGCTTTTTCTAATTATTATAAAAAAAAGAAGAAATCTGAGGCAGGTTTTTATGTTAAAAAGATAATATTTTCAGTACTTTGAAATCTTGTATTAATATTGATCAGGTTTTGCATTTCAAGATCCATTCTGTTCCTTAGCAAGCTGGTTTTGAGAGTAAACCCAAGCTTGGCATTTTGACTGAAAAAAATATGTCAGACTTTTTCAGGAAATCTTTTTGAAAGCTTTTCTTTTCTTTCACCCAAATTCCCCTGCAGGGAAAATATATTTTCAATTTTTCCTTCTTCAGAACTGGCAGGAGCAGGAACGAACTGGGGCTTGACTTGGATCCCCCCCAGCCCCCTGGTGTGTGCCGATCAGCCTCCATCTGACTGGAGCTGGCTGAGAGAATTTGCACAAGGGAATGGATTTAATGGCTGTCAGCTGACAGAAGAAGGAAGTCTCTCCTCTGCTTCCTTCCTTCCTTGCCTGGCAGGGGTCTGTCACTCTGTTTATGCCCATCCCAGAGCCAGTTTGACCTGGCAGAGCTCAGAAAAAGGGTCGTGGGGTACATTTGATGCCAGGTTAGTGAGCACACCGTGTTTGATGCTGCATTAGTGGGCAATACCAGAGCCCCTGGGAAGAGGAGGGGAGTGGGACTTCTTCCTTTGAAAATGCAGGTGTTGGCATGGCTAGTAGATCCCTCTGAGAAAGGTTTCCATGTACACTGTACGGGTATTAATGCTTCCTTGCAAAGTGAGTGTTAAAGGCAGTAACATACCTTATCTAAATCGTACAGGACTCCCTGCAACAGAAAACACAAAACTGTGATTAATTTTGCAACACAACAGCACCATAAGAAAGTAGTGTTTGACAGTCAACAGAAATCACAAACAAGACCATGGCTAGAAGGGAAGAAGAGCATCAGTGCAAATTCCCTGTATCCCACTCCCATCCCCTGGCTGCTCCAGCACTTAAAGAAGGTCACTGTGCATCGACACAATGAAAAATTGTGGCACGTACCAGGCGTGAGTTTCTTTTCATGTCTTTTAACTGAGTAGTCAGCTTATCCAGCTCCGTCTGGTGAACTTCCAGATACTCACTGCAAACACAAACCAGAGAACGATGCATGAGCTCTGCAGCACATACCGAGCTGGCTGATGACCAGCCTAAAAGAAAATCTGCCTGACAAATGGCTTTCCTCACTGGATGTGTTTACAGACAAAAACTCATTTACGTTGATCTGTCCTAAAAGCAGCTCCCTGTTGCCTTTTTGGGAATAAATAGGAGCCCGCTTATTTAACTGTGTACAAGAGCTTGGTGTTGTCTTTACACTGAACAATCAGTTTCAAGTAAGCTAATCTGCTGCTTAGTTTATGGGCTGGTGCCTTCCAGTCGCTGCCCCTGTATCTGGCTGATAAAAGTCCTGTTATCATCTGGGATGTTATCTGAAAGGCAATACAAGCCTTTGATAGGACTCTAGGAAACTCAGGGGGAAAAAAAATCTGATGCTGAAATCCCAGACTTTGGGAGCTTTCCTCAAAATGTGAATGGAAATGAGATTCTGCCTCCTGTATTCCTGTTTCCCATACAAATATTTTAGATCCTAAGTGTCACAATCCAGACTTCAAGAGGTGTACGTTCATCTCTAATGAGAAAGGATCCCTGTTCTTGTTTCTCTAGGCTCTAAAATGTCACAGAAAGCTTCAATCAACAAGCAGGATAAAAGCTCTTACTCCAGGCCACTCTTCAGGGCTCGGTAGACCTCTTCCATCCTTTTAGGCTGGGGTTCTTTGGGCGTGGTGCTGTTCTTATGGCCCAAATTATGCATTTTCTTCACCTTTGCTTGGGGCTTCTTGATTGCAGAGGAATTTTCAATAAAGGAGTTACACCTGCAAAATGAACATCAAAGAAGACGAAATCCCTGTAAATCATAGAAATCTCAAGGGAGTGTAGCTTGAAGAAATCTTCTGATATTACCTCTGCTAGCAAAAATGAATCCACTTCTGTGCCTGCCAGTTAAAGGACTGCATTTCTTTACAGGTTAAGAATCTGAACAGCTTGGGATATGCGCTGTCAGCTTTTGATGTGCCCATTGCCTTCCCAAGACACAAATGCTCGTCTGGAAATGCAAGGCCGAGACTGAGGCTCATCAGACATTTCTCTGTCTTATACCACGCCTGTCCTAACTCACACTGGAGAGCCCTGTGAGAGGGCTGAGCCACATCCAGGTGCTAAAAAGAAAGTGGAGCCCAGATAATTTCAGGTGTAAAGCCTGTGGCTCCTAAGGAAGATTGGGATTTGATTAGGAGAGTTCCTGGAGGACAGCATCACACCACTGGTCTTGAGCATGGAGCATATGGCAAAGTGAGGACAGTTGTGCTGCATACAGGTGCCTCTTTGGCAACTTTGCCCGGGGGTAGGTTAGCATCTAACAGCCATCACTGACTTGGGCTGACAGTGTGAGGCAACCCTTTGCCTAGTGTTCCTCCTCAATTGCTAACTGGTGGTCTGGCACTGGGAGACTTCACAAGTTAAAATCAATTGTAAAGTAGCCTCTGGGAGCATCAGGGACGGGATGACTTGGGCATGCCTGACTCAAAGCTCTAAGCCCTGTCTAGGTAAGCGGCAGTGCATGGAAAGGCTCCGCAGCCAAGCTCAAGGAAATAGCTTTGTTTTGAATTTGTAGTGGTGCAGCAATGAGAAAACTGTCTTTTAGGTAGCAGTGATCTTAAATTGGGGGTGATGGGAAGTGTGTCATGTTCCTACACATTTCACATGTTGAAAAGATCACTACATAAGTTAAAATGATTCTCTGAAATTCTCTCACAGCTCTGAGGCATGTGAGGAACCCTTGTATTAATGGGGGAGAGGCAAACAGGCAGAGGGTAACAGCTTAGTTATACAAACAATATATAGACACATTTTAGCCTAGGACACTTTATTTGGCAGAGTCAGAGAGAAAGAAGTCCTCTCTCGCCTCCTCTTCCCTTCATCCCCTAAAGCCCAGGGCTCCTTTATAACCTGATTTTGAAATTCCCCTTAGAGAGCAACAGCACTTGCCTGGACCGTCTTTCCTGAAGCCCGCTGAAGCCAGCGAAGGACTGGCTTCTAATAATCCCATTAGGACCTCCTGGGGAGAATGAATGTGATCCTATTGACATGATTTCAGGGAGCCTCGGAGATATTCCTGAAAAACAACAGAAAGCATGTCAGTGACGACGGAGCTACAGTAAAAGGCAGGCAGTGAGGCCGGACAGCCTGGTGGCCATCAGTGACATTAAGGGGTACCTGAACCCCACGAGGGGCTGCAAGCCAGGGCACAAATCTCAAATTTCCAAATCATCCCCACTCAAAACCAAAACGATCCTATTTTAACTTCTGACTTACAGCCCAGGGTCTACTGAAAATGTACCAGAGACACAAAGAGGGTCTGGATGTGGGACTAGAAACCAGATACTTCAGTGTGGTAATCCCAACGCCATCCCCAGTTTCTGCCATGCCTGGCATGCTTCACCCTGAGCCCCAGTGTCCCCATCTGTCCTGGAAATTATTATGGGAGTGTACAGAGCTCTTAGGAGGCGCTCACCATCGCTGCGAAGTGTGACTATGTATAATAATAATTTTAAAAAGCACTGATATTTCATGAAGGCCCTGCAGCTCCCCTCTGATCCTTGCTTCCACGGCTGTTCAGCCCAGGGGCTGCTGAGAAGGAAGACACAGCGAGTATATGTGCAGCCATGACATGCCGTGATGAGAGAGGGATGCTCTCCACCGTGAAGAGTGAGGAGTAAACAAGCTCCAGGCACTGTATGCTCTGCATTTCATGTGTCTGAGGGGGTCCTCAGCAGGGAGGATGGCCTTGCCCTCTGTGTGCTCATTTCCAGTGCCCAGCTTGGCATCTGCGCTAAACTAGGATGATTTCAATCCATCCACAAATAAATAGCGAAGAAGTGCTACGGTTCACAGCAGCTCTATCTGCTGCCACAAGGGAAAAGGGGGATGCCTCTATCTTCCTTTTCTCCTTAATCCACTGCTTTTCTTGTCTCTGCCCTCAGCAGACAATTAAATAGATTTTTCTGCTGCCTTGGTTTTGTGCTGCTCTGGCAAGAGGAATGGCCTCACCGATCTGTGAGGAGCACCACAGCCAACACAGGCCAGGCAGCAGGGCAGGGAGCAGGAGGGAAATGGGGATGCTGGAGAAGAAGGTGCTGGTCAGCGGGTGCTGCCAGTCACAGACTCCCCCATCCTGCAGGACCCATCCTCTCACCATCTCCATCCTTCCTGGGATGTCAGTTCAGCTGATGACACCATTGTGCTGTGAAATGGACTGAGAAACTAGGCCAGCTTAAAAATAACCTGACAGAAAATGAAAAAGAGAGGTTTTAACAGTTTTTTTCCATCTGTTTTAAAAGCTAGACCCAGCCTGCCCCATGCCCCCAGTTCATTTCACTCCAATAGCTGGGCTGAGGCTGAGGGATGAGCTTGGTAATGAAGCAGGATGGTATGGCAGGGGCTGGAGCTGCCTGCAGGCAGTGATGCTGATGCTCTGTGAAACTCTGACCTACAGGGCTGAGGGGGTGACAGCAAGTCTAAACAGCTCTCTCATCCCCACAGATGAGGAATGATTGCGAGTGCCCAAAAAGCCAGCCATTTTTGAAAGCCAGAGATCTACTCTGTGAGCCTTCACAACTGAACATATTTATTAATGATAAGCACCAGAGCTACATGGTGCTTGCATGGCAAACATTCACTGCAGAAAGCAAATATGTGGGGAAACATTGTGCACTGCTCAGTTATATTTAATTTGTAGCATTAAGCTGGGCAAATACTCTTTGAGGTGGCAGTAGGCGCCATGGCGAGCTACTGTTTCTCTGTGGAGGGGACTGCATTGCCCAAGGAGCTGCTTTCTCAGGAATATTTCTGCAAGACCTCTACCAGAAACACTTATTCTAGTCCCAGCATTGCCAGCACTACTGCTAATGAGACATCTTCTCTATTGCACAACCCAACCAGAGTACATCTTCCTGCTTTGGAAGCGAGGGCTGCCCCCCTGACTGAACAGCCTCAGAGACACCACATGGGATGCAGTCAAAGACAGTTTTCTCCTCCACTGTGGTCAGCAGGTAATGTTACTTCACCATTTGTGTCCCTGGCCTAGCCCAGCTGCAGCCCACCCAGCTCAGGGCTCAGAAGGTTTAACCACAGCAAGGATAAACCCCTGGGACAGAGAAGTTGCTTTCAGGCAGACAAGGACCATGAGCACCTGTATTGCACAGAAACCCATGTATGGGTCAGGGGAGAGGGTGGAGGAGCAGAGAGGCTCAGGAGCAGCTGCTCCTCACAAACTCAGAAGATATCACAGTGAGGATGCACTTTGGCTAACTCACACAGGGATAAACATGCTCCAGCCACAGCTGGAAGTACTTGAGTCTTTGGTCAATGAGAACCCAAATTTGGCTCTGTACTCACCTCTAGATCCATAAGGCTCTCTGCACAGCTCTGCAGGGCTGAGCTGTGCTTAGCCGTGCTGATATCTGGCGCAGCACTTGCCAGAAGGCATTTTGCAGCTTCCAGGGTCTAACCTCACATCCCTGTAAATGCGTACAGAGTTTCCCTGTGCCAGCTCATGCCTAACATTTCAAACTCCCCAGAGAGCCACCTCCTGAGAGACAGAGCAGAAACCATCCGTCCACAGTACTCTGGGGGTCTGCACAGCAAGTCCCCTTTGGGTTTGCAAATAACCTTGAGACAATAAGGCTGCAATCTGCCTGCTCCCATACAAGGATTTGCATAGAAAATCGGGTCCAGAGAGCCAAGGAGCAGAAAATCCCTTGCAAGTGTTCAGCATGCTTGACAGGATGATTAACACACACACACCCTGACAACATCTGGAGACCTAGGAGGAGCTAAACAACACTGACAGTCAGAGGAGATTTAGCTGCATAAACATCAACCGTTCCTTAAAAAATAAGAGAGATAAAACAAAATTTGAAGTTGGGTGCTAATCACGACCACATTGGCTATGGAAAGATAATGACTTTAGATTTAAAACTGTTGTGAAAATGCTAGCATCTTCTGCATGATGAGTCCTTTCTTTATTAATATGAACAGAAGATGAATGGCTTTCACTCTGAACAGAATCTTAGTGTCCAAAATCTGACTGTGCAGAAACGCTGTTTTGGTTTTCTTTTCCTTTGGGCAAACTTAAAAAATAAATAATCTTGGAAAAGGAATGTACTTATTTATTTTCTTTATTTTGCTCAAGCACTCAGATGGCTTTGAAAGGCTTTAGTAGCTAAGACTTTCCTCAAGATACCAGAAAAAATGTGCAAGAAGTGCAATTGAAATGCAAATTGAAGACCTGCCTGGAGCTACTTTTGCTTTGCTTTTGCATAAAATGGTCAGAACTCAGAGCCCTGATAGGCTTGTGGCCTCTCCCTATATATTATATATAATCTTGGTGAATAATGTATGTTTAATTTCTGTACAGAAGAAAACTGAGATAAAAGGGGGTAACAGAGTCGGAACTGGTAAAATCTCCCGGTTCTGTTCAGTTATTTTCCATTGGTCAGGTTAAAGGTTGACTCTATTGTACAAACACCATCTGTTCTTAAGATTTAAACTAATATTGCTGACATCTCAGATACTTCCAACCAACCTCAGAAAACTGCAGACTCTGCATCAGCCCCTTGGCCTAGATTCACAGAGACAATGGCTGCATATAGGCACTGCATCAATGGATTATTTATGATACCCATCTTGCAAATACACTTTGAGTGATGAGTATCTGTCACATTGTTGTGATATCCTTTGTCGAGAGGGGTTTATTTTCATTATTATGCCTCAAACCATTACCAGGTCTCTTTGCTATCAACTACATAAACCTACCCCTGAATTTAATAATACAGTTGTATCCTGATGATACGCATGGATGCAGTTGCTAGCACAATTTCAATAAGGCTCAGCCCATGAGGACTCACCCAGATCTCTTACTGACCTGACGGGTATCCCCGCAGCTGAACGCTGCTAAGGGGATTCTCGTGCTATGCCAAGGCAGTGATCAAGTTTCCCAGTCTACATTTAGCAATTATGTGATATAATGCTACTGTCTTCTACATGCAGTGAAGTTTTGCTCTCAATATAATGCAAGTTGCACATCTAAAATTATATTAAATGCTTTTGTGATTTGAGAGATCCACTTCAGCAGTGGATACAATGACTATGCTTACACTTTTAAATCTATATAGCTAATGAACCACGGATGTTTCTTTTTAAAAAGATACCAGTCTCCTTATTACTAATATAAGCACGCCCTGTGTAGAAGTATAATTAATATAATTAGTACTGCCCATGCTAAGTGCACAGCAGTTGAATGATGAGCCCATCAGTGAGTCAAGGGATAAGGTGAAATCCTATCAGTACTCCTCTGCCCTATTCGCTGACAGCTTGCAGCAGAGAATGGCAGATAATTGATGATGTCTCTGTCCCCAGGGAAATAAAAGTCCCCTCTCTCAGCTCTCCTTTCAGTCTGGAAACAGGGAAACAGCTGAGCCAGAGCTAATGAGTGGGGAAGGGACCATCACTTCTACAGGGCTGCCCTCTCTTCATCACCCTCAGCACAGACCCATACCTCACACAATGCCAAAATATTTGATAAACAGTGTGGACTCTGATTCAAGCTAAGAGGGGAAATTCAGGCAGAAACATCATTGCTAAATCTAGTCTGCACAGCCCTTTTTTCTTTGTTTCTCCCCCATGACCAGTTTGGAGATGGTATTTTTTGCTCACCACATGATGAGGGGAAGTTGGTTTTGCTAGACATTTGCTAGCAACCATGTAAAGCTGCAATATAGAGTGGTGATGGTGCCCTTGATTCCTCCTGTTCTCTCCTTGTAGCAGCTACAGTTACGGCTCCGGGTCTAGAATTTGCTGTCAGGTGTTAGGGAGCTGTTTGTAGCTAAGGCTTCGAGGACACTTTAGGATTATGTATAATCGCTGATCAAATGGAAGTGTGGGGTAGGACTGAGTGACTGAAAGCATCCTTGATAATCCTTTTTTCCTATATTATTTTCTTGTGTGACACATGGTTCAAGGTCTGTTCTGGATCTAAGGAGAGGTTGTCCCTACACTGAGATGGTTTGTATGTTTATTCTTTTGTTGATCTGTGGTCTGCAGGCTGTCTGTTAAAATTTAAGTGATAATTATTTAGGTTACGGTGAGCTGAGGGGGGTCCACTAACTAATGTGAGTGGATGGCTACAAAAGACAACTGTTTGGCATGCCAGGAACATTTCTTACCTGCAAACCTGGGGTATGTCTGACAAACAAGCTGATATCTTTGTGACTAAGGAAAGAAAAGAACATGTTCCTCCCTCATCTATGCCAAGGTCTCTGTTCTGTTTATTGGGCTGGCTGGCCTACAAAGGTAAAAACTTTTAAATGCAATGAGATGGCATTTAGGAATGTGCATCTCTCCAAAAGAAAACCACAATAAGGCAAGGAACTGATTATGCCCTAGAAGTCATGTCCTCCTCCCAAACAGTCCATTCCTTCTGCTTTGCACTCACAAGCCCAAAGAGCACAATGCAATTCTAAACTTACACAGGCTCAGTTCAGTGCGAAGCTCATTCAGTGCACCTTCAGCTCATGTTGCTTGCTTTTGTAGCCTAAAGTCCAGTTATTTTTAATATTTATTTTCCAACTTCTTCCTTCTGATTTAGTTGAATCACCTCGGCAATACAAGGCCAGCATGGCCAATAGCCCAAATAACCACCTGGAATTTATGATTTCCATGTTCCCTAGGCTCCTAGAAGGTACAGAGGTATGCATCTTGGATGAGAATGTAGACATCCTTTTGGGTTTTTTAATATAAAAATTTGACAATGATATGTGGGTAAGAGCACTCAGGAGCATTATAAAAACTTTCACAAGAAATTTAATTCTCACACAAGAGTTTTTACACTTTCAGGATCAAAAACTCTTAGGCATGAGTGAGCAGGCTTGTAATTTCTGTGTGTGTCAGGAACGTTTCTGTGGGGCTGTCCTAGAAGCACCTGTAGAAAGGTGTCTTCTGTTGCATTTAATTACACAAATTACAACCTTCATGGCACATTTTATGCTCCCAGTGATTGGGCTGCTCCTCCCTTGTGCAGGGCAACATTTGCTAGAGCTATACAGACATGTGAGCTCCATCTGAAGAACTATTCTTGGTTGCCAGAATGAAATCATGTGCATTTGTTCCACCAAAGTCCAAGGCTTAGAGATATTCCTAAATAGTAGCATATGGCTACACTGACAAGCACACTTCCCAAGCCTACATCAGCCGGTGAAAGGCCAGCAGACCCGTGAGCTTCAGGTGTTAATTTTAGCGTACAGAAAGAGCCATGTGGGTTTACCCGCACAGCTGCAGAGAGCAGTGCTGCTCAGAGAAGATTCTGTAGCTGAGATGGAGCCCCCTCTTTCAAACAGGACACGTGGGAGCACATGGGACACACTTGGGTGGGCATCAAGGGCATTGGTAGCCACAGCACAAGAAGGGAAACTTCTGCCCCATCTCTTGCAGCAACAAGAACCTTAGCTTAGCCCACTGCAGCTCATGCTGCTCTTGCTGAGGTGGACTCTTCTCCCATCACGGACATACTCGGTACTGATGATCCAGCAGGATCTCTCTGAAGGCTTCTGCGCACTTTTCACCGATGACTTTATGTCCATCAGGGACACCTACAGTGATTATTTTATCTCAATACCTTCAATTGGGTGGATTCAGTTTTTACAGTGCACGAAGAAACGTTTATGCAACTGATGCATCTCTTATAGCTCTTAAGCCCACAGCTGAGAGCTTTACTTTCTTATGCAGAAATCCCTGCAAGTGAGCACAAAGCGCCATTACCTGTTTCTAATAAATGAAAATGTAGTATTTCAGTACCAAATTTCAGCTTTTGTTTCAAATAGTATCAAGCCTTAGAAAAAAGATTAATAGCAAGTCTTGTAGTTACGGTCTCATTTCTGTAAGAACATTTTAAATGTTGCATGTAAGGGCATTTCAATTTAAATGCTACAGTATTTGCTAGCTCATGACTAGACACCCTGAGCAGAAATACAAATTGTCTACCATCTGGAACAGCCCGTGTTGTTTGTTCTGCTCCTCCTGCCCAAACTAGATGATGTACATAAACCAAAAAGCAATAGTAACAGTAAGAAAAAAAACTAACAATCCAGGTCAAGAGCAAAATGGTAAAGTATATATGGCTGTAAATGCATAGAACCTGATAGCTGATGCTCCCACTGCAATAAAGCTCCATAAATTCAGTAAGTCATCTCTCACATCAGTCTAGGTACCTACACACCTCAGTGTGAGGACTTTCCATTCCATCTTTTATTTTTATTGTAAAACATGCCTTTGGCTCTAATTCTCATCACCTCAATAGAACACAGAAATAAGGATTGGCAGTGGCTAAGGTGAAAGCAGCACCCTTTTTGTCTCATACCACAGTTAGCTTTCCTTCTTCCCCTTTCTGCAGCTACTCCTTCATCAGAGCTCTCAGTGCGTGCCCTGTTTCTCTATTTTTGTTGCCAGGGAGCCTCTGCTTAATCTCCCCTCAGAGAAGGACCTACACTGCTCCTTCCCCTTGGTATAGCTGAAAACCTTAGGAGAGGGAAATGCAAATGAGTTATTTCAGTGTAAAAAACCCAAGAAAAATAAATTTGATCCTAAACGGCTCCACACACGACAGATGCGTTTGTGGCAGCTGACCTCCTTTCTTTTTTTCAGTTCCAACATTTATTTCACACTGGTGGCTGGGGTGAGCGTGCGCAGAAGCCCACATGGAACCCTCCCTAATCTTGCTCCCTACAGCATTAGAGACACAGGGCAATCATTTTCAGCTGGTATTAGCATAAATAAGCAAAATTTGCTCTATAACTGTACATATGAGCATGGCTGAGGGATCAGAATCTGACCATCTAATTACATTTGACATTCATTCATTTCAAACCCACCCCAGTATGCAGAATTATCTTTGATTAAAAGTCAACTCCAATTCTACTCATCACTGATAATTCTTTATGTCAATGTAAGATTTAATTAAAAACGAAGTCCCACTGCCATTCAAGTGCTGGCAAATAATCTAAAGAAAAAGCACTTCTGAAACCCAACTGAGAACAATCCTCTCATGCTTTAAATCCACCTTGCACAAAATCCCTAACAAGCGTTTCAGCGCAAGTGACCTGAGCACACAATTAATGACACTGTCATTTTGGCAGCGCTGCACAGCAATAAAGGTGCAAGACTTTGGGCTGCTCTGTTATCTATCCCCGCATTAGGAGATAAACTACTAGGAGCAATGTTGTGAGCAGTAGTAAGACTAGCAGGATGCAAAACAGTTTGTGGGAACTCCTCCATCTAGGAGCAGCCTGGCTACTTCCCTACCTCTGTTGGCATATGCTTGGTTGACCACAGATGTTGGGTGGAATTTTGATTTCTCAGTTCAGACCACAAAAAGTGACCAATTTATTGCCCACTTTGGTAAGTATTAGCATTAGGAGAGGCCTAGGAACCCACAAGTGCTGTTGGGTGGTCTCCCTTGACCCTCACTGACCAACAGTAACATCTGGGCCAGCCCAGGAGTAACATCTGAGCACAAGTGGGGTAAGACAACCCTGATGTCAATAGATGCAGCTCCAGTGGGAGTCCTTTGGCAAAATCCATGATGAATCTGAGCAGTGACCTAAATTTGCACGTCAAGTATAAGCAGCAGAGTGCCTTCACTTTCTCAGACTGTGCAAGGAATGAATATAAAAATCTTCTCTGTGACAGGACAAAAAAGCAATGACCAGCAAAACTGTCCTTGAGAATGCTGATTTCTTTAATTACTTTGCGCCAATATTTTTGCTGCTTACAACCCTCATTTGATGCAGATTGTAGCAGTATGGGCAAGGACAGCAAGCTGAGGATATTATTTCTTTGCATCTGCAGGAAAGTAAATGCATCAAGTAAACACATGCAGGATGGTTTGGGTAACCAGTGGGCTGCTCTAGAGATTATTTGGTTTGCCTCAGCCAAGACAGACAAAGTAGCTGTTCTCGGTATCCACTCCAGGTACACTCTAATATAAGCATGAGTGAGCTAAATTAAACAAGTAAGACAGGCTTTCCATCCCTGAAAGGAAAGTAAAACATCATTGTTGTCAAATCCTTTCAGCCACTAATGAGATACAAACGCTTTGCTGCTCCTCTTTAAATACATGGGATTAGGGCGACTTAAAACTCCGTGGATGTTTATATGATTGTTCTATTTCCAGGAGTGTCGTAACGGCACACTGCTCACTAAAATGCTGTTGAAGATACACCGTTACATGTCCTAGGATGAAGATCTTTAAAGATGGATGTTCTTCTCCCAGACATGAACATTGCAGAAACGGATTTATTTAATCTTTTTGACACCTTACAAGTGTGGCCACTTCAAGAGCACTGCCATAAAAGTCCTGTGTTACTTCATTTACATTTGGCTATAGCATCTGTCTGAAGCTCTCTTCCAGTACATCAAGTAGTTGAACACTGTCCATGCACAACCAAGAGAGGCTGTGTGCTCTGATGTAACTTGCTTGTCTCTTGGCTTCAGTTCATTTTCAAATTCAAAACTTCAATCTTCTTACATATATGACTTTTAGAAATTTTATTGAAAGTTATAGCAGAGTTTATTATTCTCTTGGCTACAGTATTTTAAGCTTTAAAAACCTCTTGAAGTCACAGGATACAAGAGTGCATATCTAATACCACCAAACAGCCTGAACTTCTCCCAAAACACCACCATTTTCTCTGGTCAGGATCATTAAAGGATCTGTAAGGAGCATCTGAAAGAGGACAAAGGGGTAAGGGTCTGTGCTAGGTCCCTCTTGGAAAAAGCTTGTGTTAGTGACACTGGTGCTGGAAAAAGAGGTCTGATGACCAATGGGGCAGCTGAGCAAAATAAAAAAGGTGATTGCTATGTGCAGACTGCAAGAAGATACAGCTATCCCAGCCCTATCCCACACTGTTATCTTATACCAGGCACTCACAAAAAAAGCAGGACAGCTTTATAGACACACAAGTGTTTACAGGAACCACTTGAAAAAATATCTAGGATCTTATGGAGACCTGCTCTCTTCGCCACCACTTTCTGAAATCACATTTCATTTCAGCACCTATCAAGATGACTCAACAATGTGCAACTGGAGCCCAGAAATCCAGCAATATTCTGGGCTGCATTAAAAGAAACAAGGGCAGCAGGGTGAGGGACATGGTGCTGCCCCTCTGCTCTGGTGATACCCCGTATCAAGTACTGCATCCATCTCTGGGGCCCTCAACACAGGAAAGACACAGACATGTTGGAGTGAGTCCCAAGGAGGGCCACAGAGATGATGGGAGGGACAGAGCACCTCTTCTACAAAGGCTGAGAGTTGGGGTTGTTCAGCTGGAAAATACTTGATTGTAGCCTTTCAGTACCTGAACGGGGCTTGTAAGAAAGGTGAGGTCAAACTTCTTAGCAGGGCCTGTAGTGACAGGACAAGGGGCAGTCTTCTATAATTAACAGAAGGTAGGTTTAGACTAGATATAAGGAAGAAATTCTTTACAACGAGGGTGTTGAAACACTGGAACATCTACAACAGAGAGGCTGCGGATGCTTCATTCTTGGAAACATTCGAGGCTGACTTGGACTGTGCTTTGGGCAAACCTGATCTAGTGGAAGGTACCCATGATGGGGGTGGGGTTGGAACTAGACGGCCCTTAAAGGTCCCTTCCAACACAAACCATTCTACAACTCTGAGTTTCTCAGTACAGAAAAGCTGTTCTCTCTTGACTCTGCAAGGGCTTTCTGCTCCTTGGGGCAAAGGAGGTCACGCTGAACAGTCACTTGCGCAGTTCTGGTTTGGGCCAGATAGGGCTTTCTTACACAACTACTGTGCATATTTTGGGAAGCATGGACCAAGGACCATTCCCAATGCAGTCTTGATGTACTTTCCTCCTTTGAAGGGCAGGGGAGTTTAATGACACAGATGCAGGCTGGTTTGTGCCTGCTGCCATTCCTGCCCAAAAATATTCCCAAAAGCCTGTAGTTTACTGTCACAGACAAAGCCAATGCAAACCTGATGAAACTCTTAAATCTACAGCAGGTAGATCTAGTCAGGGTTAATTGGTAAATTTAATTTGTAGTGGACATTAAAAAAACCCCAAATTCCAGGTTTAAAATGCCATATGCTCCAGCTATGCCATAGGATTAGTTACCATTTGAGTTTTCTAGACACAGAGACACAGATAAAATGAGGATGAACCAAACAGATCTGATAGTGCTTATTGTCACTGAACTACAAGGTAATTATCTTGTGTAACTTTTCATTGCACAAATTAAGGCAGCGCATCTTGGCACATCCCTGCTATTCCACAGTCTGCCATTTAAAAGAAAGACCTACTGGGGCAATTGCAGGCTAATGACAAGCTTTTAGAAATGACCCCATAGCTTGTCCTCTGCTGCCCTTCCTTTCTCCTTTCCTTCTCTGTTGAGATTTCTGCATTTTCCAATTCATGTCATATTAATGGTCCACCATTCAGGATATAGGAAAAGGAGGATATCACGGCTTTTCATGAGGATGGAAAACTATTCTGGCCTTTTGCAAATGGAGGCAATTGTCTTCCTCATCTGGTGGCAGCATGACATGCCCACAAGAAATACAGTGTCTGGAGGAACCCTGCATACAGGGTTCAGTGTAAGATAGGAGCTGTTAACACTGGATCCACTGCTGCTGCCTTCTCTACTAGGAAGATTACTTTCTTTTTAAGGGTAGAGCTAGGAAAGAATGGGGGAAAAGCAACCTTTTGCTGGATAACTGCAGATGAAAACCCATCTAACCTTCAGGGAACTTCTGTTTTCAGCTTAAGGCATGGAAATCAACTGTATTGAAAGCACTTCCAGTCCAGCACCTGCATGCATGATGGAACAAGGCTTTGTGGTCCAGCTGTCATCTGAGGAGATGATGACAGTGTCCTCCTCTGACTTCAAAGAAAGCAAAACCTTAGTTTATGCAGGCAGAATTTTAAACTGATTATACTCCGGCCTCAGCTGAGTCTTAGCATTTTTAACATAGCTTTGGTTTGGTTTTGTGCAGCACAGATGACTTAGCGAACAATTCTAGCTCCTGCCTTTATTAATCTGAACATCTAATAAACTAAACATTCTTCTCTGCTTACTTTAGCAGACATCTATTCTTATATATAAGATTTTGTGTATATCTAGGTAGATGTGGCCTGCAAGTGTCACACTGAATTCAAGAAAAAGCCTCACGGATCAAAGAGCACCTCACAGCCAACTGCTTCCTCTGCCACCAGCACCTCTTTCTGAAAATCCAAGTCCTTCTTTGAACTTACAGAACCCTGTTTTGTGTATGTACTGAATGAGACAAGGAGAGGGCAGTCAGTCATGCAGGACAACACATTATACACTTAATTGAGCATTGGCAACAGCATCGCCACCCACTGCCGTGCCTGTATGGTTGGGAAAGTGCACAGAGATAGCTGTTGCTGCCATGATCCAGCAATGCTTGCAGGGCTGACCGGAGAAAAAGGTGTGTCCATACCCAAGGAGACTCACTGGCCAAGGACTACTTGCACAGTTATCATTGCACAAAGCTGTAACATGTGCCACTATTTCTGTCCCACAATTAAAAAGCTTTAAAACCAAACATTTTAATACTAAATACTAACACAGGATATTAAGCTGCTTAATTATGGAAAAGGCCTTTTCCTTGATGCTACACAACAAGAAAATGCCTATCAGACTTTGAATACGGAGCTACACCGTCTGCCCTACCTGCCTGCAGCAGTACCACAGACCAGTGTCACTATCTCAACCCTGAGCCCAAGCCCTGATCCTCAAGGCTTCTAAGGCATCTTCAAGGGGTGCATTCACTACAAGCAAAAATTTTTTCCTCTGTTCAGATTCAGTCTTCTAGCAGATGCAAGATGCATTTGACAATGAAGAAAGACACCTCACTGAGGAACAAATCAAGCAGTTTTGGCTGGTCAGACAGCAAGATGTTAATTTGGGGAAAGAGAAGGGAAGCTGTGGTGTTCAACCTTGCATGGTCTGTTGAAACATGAACCTCCTGCCACTATTTACAGATACTTATTTGCCTGTCTCCTACAGATTTCACTGTAAAGGAGTTCCTTGCTTTGGTCAGTTCAATTATAAAGATATAAATAGTAAAAGATAGGGTTGGTCTAGCCTGGTGTTTTGTAGAGGTAAAGGCACAAGCCAAAACTAGAACCTTGGTGATGACCAGACGAAGATTTTCTCTGCTGCAACTGCTTTTTGGAGTTAATGGATGACTAGAAGTTTTCCTGTTGATGAGGCTTTTCAATACAAAATCATCTATGACAAATCTCTGGGTGTTGCAGCTAGATGAGGTTTTTGAATGTAAAAAAAAGTTGACTTCAGAAGGGATTATTTGAAACAGTTCTGGTGTTACTGAAGGGTTACCAGCAGGCTGCGCAACCTGGAAAGCAATAGCTGCTGCTGCAGCTAATCAGGCTGTTTGAGGGCCAGGAGAGAGGGCAGGCTCTGAGCAGTGGGACAGCAGTAATGAGGTGGTTGGCTCTGCCAGCCAAGGTCAGCTTACTGGAGGCATCAGAGACCAGAGAGCTTCTGATGCTTTAAAACGGCTGGAAGATAAAATGTATTATTGTGACTACTTCATGTGTTGTGCTGGTTCCAGGGAACTGTCAGCTTCAATTTGTTCCTCCCATTGAAAAGAAGAAAGATGCTCACATACTTCTGTGCTAATCCATCATTTCGTTTGTGCTGTTTGGGAAGTAAAAATTACAGGATATCCTTGCAACATAAAAAGACATAAGAAAAAGGTAACTTCAGGAAAAAAAGGCCAGTTACTTCTTGTGTCATGCTTAGAGAACTCACTTCTTGAGGCCACTGGGTGCAGAGCCTGGATGCAAGCAACAAGCCAAGGTCTGGACTTGTGGCTGCCAAAAAGCAATTCAAGTACACCATGAACCTGCCCTTCTCCACATCTACCAAATCCCACTGGGCAGAATGTACTGGGACTGTTGTTTTTGATCATGGCTGGGTTCCTGGAGCCTTGCTGCAGCTCCTTAATTAACCTGGATGGGATCGGGGAGGGGGAATCCTCTTTCTTCCCAACAGCACCAGACCCAGGAGCAAAAACACTTCAAAGCTAGAGCTGATGAGCAAAAACTCAAGGGATTGAATCCAAATCTCCTGGATACAGACCTGTAGTGATAGAAGGGGTAATGATTTTAAACCATAAGAGGGCAGATTTAAGCTAGACATAAGAATATTGTTTTTTTTAAAAACAAGGGTGGTGAAACACTGGCACAGGTTGCCCAGAGAGGTGGTAGATGCCCCATCCCCGGAAACATTCAAAGTCAGGCTAGACAGGTCTCTGAGGAACCTGATCTAGTTGAAAATGTCCCTGCTCATTGCAGGGCACTTGGACTAGATGGCCTTTAAAGGTCCCTTCCAGCCGAAGCCATTCTGTGATTCTGTGAAGGTTGAGATAAAACTGGTGCCCACTTGCTACAAAACAAGAGCTGAAGCTCTCTGTCCCTAGGCTGCCAAATGGGGGTAATGCCAGTTCCCAGAGAAGATTACCTGGTACCCACTGCTTCCTTTCCCCTTGAAATACCTGCCTGGAGCAGGTGCCAGAGCACCAGCTTTATGAGAAGGGACAGGACAGGATTAAACCACCCCCAGGCCAGCCACACAGCCCAGATAAGTGAGGGCATGAGCAGTGGTTGCACTGAGGAGCAGGAATAAAGCTGCAGAACAGCTGTGGACGAGAAAATGCGCAGTTTCTGCTTTGATTTAGGGTATGTAGGGAAGGACAGTCACAGAGCTCAAACTGAGCTGACTGCCCAGCCTTAGCTAAGCCATTCCTGACATTAGGCAGAGAGATATAATATGATCCAGTTTATTGCATACAGGGTTGGCTTCTGCTGCCGATCTCCTTCCAGCTCTCTCATGGGGAGTTGGCAAAGCCCATCCTGCCATTTCTCCTCCAGCTGCCTGGCTCCTCTGTTCACAGACTGCCCTTCTGCCTTTGCTCTGGTGTAACTGAACTGTCTGAAGGACAGCATGGGAAACAAAGATGTTGGCAACTTAAATTCTCATCAACTCTGTTATGTGTTTAAAGTGCAGCCACCATGGTTTGTAAAGTCTCCCGGAGCAAAGTTGTTTCTGCTCTCAAAAGACTTTACATTTGACTTGAAATTCCAAGTGGGCCCAGTTCTTTCTCTCTGCCTTCTAAAAGGGCAAGCACATCTTGGAGTCAATGCAACAGTCTGTGCAAAACTAGTGGAGGGAAAAAAAATTCAGTGCATGTTCTTCCTGATTAATTTTGAAAATCTCTTACTAAGAAACTTCTTTAGCAACCTCCCTTTCAGAAAATCAGCGGGCACTGTAAGCTGAGTGAACAAAACAATGACCTCCAAGCTCCTGCTAAGTGAGAAAATAATCACTTTTTTCCCCCTCCCATTTTGTTAATAGAGTCATCCAGGAACCACACAGCTTGAAAGGGATGTGACAGGCCCCTATCTGATACTAATTCACATCCCAGTCCTATCTAACAAGCCCGTGCCAGGGTGCCAGGAGCGTGTGTTCAGGCATTGCTCTCCTCACTTCCTTCCCAGTCTGCTTTCGGCTGACGCTCTGCTGGCTGAATGGCCACAGACACAAGCTGTCTATCTCCCTGCTGCTCGCAGCCTAGCTTGCCTGATGAAAACTACCCCAGTCAAGTGGGTTGTCTGGGAGCAGCTTGTCACTGCCACATGTATAGCATCAGGAAAAAAAAAACCCGTCAAACCAGCCATCCCTTTTTCGGAAAAAGCCAATGCTGCCTATGCTTCTCACTCCCACTTCTTCCCAGCAGGAAAGCAAGGCGGCTTTCCCAGACCTTCTCCAGTAGTGCGCTTTGTGTGGAATTTACCTTTCTGCCTGTTCAGGCTTAAAAATATCAAAGAGCAAAAGGTAACCCTGCATGGCATGTAAACATGCTGCTGTAAGCTTTGAGGCCGTGCTCTGTACCACTCTTAGCCCAAGTGTTTGTTCTGTAATACAGGTGAATAAAATGGTCACGTGCCTTGAAAGCACCTTTTTCACTTACAGATGCTCCTTCACAAACCACACACTTCTCCACTTACACATTCCCAAGCATTTAATAAATGTTAATTCTGCTGCAGAAAAACCTCTAAGGTATAATAACTGTACTGTCATTCTAGAGAGGAGTAGCAACATGAAAAAGCTAAGTGCTGTTTCTTATGCAGGATCCTGGAAAGAAATTCAACACATTGCTTCTTACAAACAAAAAAAAAACCCAAAAAAACAAACAAACAAAGAAAACCCCAAAAGCCCACACTTTGTCAAGGAAATGCTGCTTGGATGCCAAAAGTTAAACCAGTATCAGGTTATGGATGCTGGGATTGTAAAAGTTGACATTGTACAAGTGCTTATCTGCACTTGCAAGCAGCACAGACACCATCTTAAGTGACTGTCCTAGGCTTCAGTTACCAGCTTAGAAAACACTGGATTTATGGGAAAAAAGATAAACTTTGCTTCCTTTAGACTCCCACTGTGCAACATATATACCCACCCACACTTATTTAAACGCGGAACAATCTGTCATATTTTCCCATTATGGTTATAAAGCAGGGCTCCTAACCCATCCCAGTGGATACCCTTCTGAGTCTGGCCACAAAAACCTGATCACGTTGTGTCTCTTCCCGGTGTGTGAAGATCTCGAAGACAGCTGGGCAACCAGCGCAGGAATCTTTCAGGAAATACACCTTCCTCCTGTCTCCTTCCTTAAGCTCTCTGTTTGGGTATGCTCCTGCTTTTGTTTATGCAGGAGAAGGATATTTGTGAAACCTAATTAACCACTGGAGAAGATGACGTTTCTGTTTGGGAGCGTGTTCCCTGCCCCGGGCTCCAGCTGCGTGACAGCAGCTCAAACACGGTAATTAAGATGAGCGTGGCTGAATGCACGGCCCGATTAATGAATGCTGAAATTACACTGGGAATACACTCAGCTCTTCCCAGAGAGATGAATGAAAGGGTGCAAAGGCAGCACGGCCACAAGCACACAGTTTCCAGAAAGCTTTTTCAAACTTTGAATGAGAGACAGCAAAATGCTCGGCTAACACAGCAATAGAAAGACCAGTCACAGGATTAGGGTGACCTTTTGTAACCAGGGCATTCAAAGGTAAACTGAAGAGCAATGCCAGTGTGTAATGCGTTTGCGCCAGTCCTTGGGAACGAGCCAGAGGACTGAAAAGGGAACTTAAGAGGGTCTAAGCTCTCCTCCAGCCAGTAATACCATAAAAGCCCACTGGAAATAGGAAGACAAGACCTAAGGAAACGCCGAGACTTTTTTACAGAAAAAAGGCTAAGCACTTCCACGCTCTGTGAGAAAACATTAAGCCAGTTTCACGTCCCTCAGCGAATACCCACGTCCAAGATTTTCTTCACAATCGCAGCCTAAAAACATACCCAGGACGCCCCAAAAGAGCACCTTTGCCCTCTTCAAAATCTTGCCGCCGCCGGCAGATGAGCGGGGTCGGGACCCGCTCCTGCGAGCGCGGCTCTTCAACCCCGCAGCCCTGGAGCTGGGCTCGGCCACGTCCCCGCTCGGCAGCGCCCCGTCCTTCCCCCGCGGGCTCGGGCCCCGCACCCCTCCGGGAGCCCGGCCGGGTACCTGTTGCTGCCGGCGGTGCTGCCGCGGCTCACAGCCCGCTCCGGGACGGCGCTCGCCCGCCGCCGCCCAGCGCTCCTCGGGCACCGCGGTGCCCCATCCCGGGCGGCACCGCCCGCAGCTGAAAAACTAATAACAACGAATAGTAATTTAAAAAAAAAAATTAAAGTTTTAAAATGAAAATAAAAATTAAAAATGAGGAGAAGCGAGAGCAGCTCGTCTGCCGTCGCCGCCGCGCACCGCCGCTCTAGCAGCCAGCGACGCGGCTGCCGGCTTTTCCTTGCGGAGCTGCGG
>VZTF01008251.1:2314260-2393195 GCA_013397755.1 Cnemophilus loriae | reverse complement strand
GCGGTGCGGGGGGTGCGGAGCCCCCCGGCCCCGACCCCGCGGGATGCGGCGGAGCCGGCGCTGCCGGTACCTCCCTACCTTTTTGGGAGCGGCGGCGGTGCGGCTCTTCTGTTTTTTCATTCGATGCGTCTGGCCCCTCAGGCCGTTTGTCCCAAAGACGGAACATCCGCAAAATCCCTCTGACCCTTCCCGCGTGGAGTGGGGCAGGGAACAGGCTGCCGCCGCTTGCCTTCCCTGTGGCCGATGGGACCACTCGCTGCAGCCTCCGTTGCCTTCAGGAGTGTGTGTGAAAGCTCTAAATTTGGATATTGGGCGGGCTGAAGACAGCAGTTAAAGGCGAATATAAATGAAAGAACATTGCATGTGAATGGACCTTGCATTTCTTCCTTTAAGCATCTTTCTTGTTACAAGAAAAAAGGCAGGAATACCGCATTTTTCCCAGAGACTGTGAGGTATTTTCTTCAAATTTAGTCTTCCTTCCGAAACGTATAGTCCTATTTACTATCAACGTATCTCTCTAGAGAGATATGAATTTTGAAAATATTTATTACTACCCTTAGGACTTCTTCATTTCTCTTCTGTGACTTTTTGTTAATACTGGACTTTACATCAACCAACAGAAGTACCAAACACACGGTGTATTTTCTATACGATTTGCTGTTCCTCTGCCAGCATTTAAAGCTGTTGTAGGGTCCTTGAACAAGCTCTCACTTGTGCCTCTTAAACAGCTGCAAGCGCTTCTTTTTTGGAGGGAGAGGGGAGAGGGAGTGAGGGGCAGAGGGAATCCCTGGCAAATCTATGGGGTTGGTAAATAGACATAATTTGGAAGGAGGCTTGAGAAGTCAATGCTGATATCCTCCCCACATCCCTGTATCTTTCCCCATTTGGGTCAGGATAGGTAGACTCAGCACTTCAAATGCAAATGTTTTTCGCTGAGTACACTGATCTGTCACACAAAGGATGATACCGTATGAAGAAGCTAAGCAAATGACAAAGAAGACAGAGTTAGGTTTTTACAGAGCATTGTACATGTAAAATGATCCCCAAAACTGTCCCTGAATAAAAAATCCAAGTTGCCAATTCCAGATGACCTATCATCTTAAGTAATTTTCAGCAGGAATAATGAACATGAGTTATTTATATTGTATGCTGAAAATAAACCTTGTAGCCTTAGAAAGTGGAAATAAGAGAAAATTACTCCAGATTCAGTAAAAGCAGAAAAGGATGCTCTTCACACAGGTGTGCAGACCTCTGGGGCCTACAGACCGTTTCCAAGGTTTCTGAGTTCAGATGGGCTCTACAGCAATCACGGCTGTGGTATTTCCAGAGGCACCCATTTCTCCACTAGAAAAAGTGTAAGGGCTGTTGCCAGCACAGTGTCACTGCTGTAGCTCCAAGGCAAAATTTTAAGGGTGACCTTTCTACATCTCTGACTGAATCAACTATTCCCCCATTTCACGTGTGTCACATAGGATGTGAACTCTGAGGCAAAGGCGGAGGAGTCGCTTTCTGGAAAAAGCAGCTGTGTGCTTTGGGCTATGGAATGCCAGGAAAGAGGAGAGGAAATATTTGTGGCAATGCTGAAAGCTATAAATGTCTCATCATGCATACTTAATATGTGTTTGAGTCCATTTCAGCCTTTTAGGGGGTGGCAGCTCTCACTGTGGAAGCCTGGTTAATTTGTTAAAGGTTTTCAGTGCCACAGACTAATTGCAACATCTTACTTCAACCTGGAGCCTCCTACAGTTCTGGTCAATTGTTACCAAGTCCCTCTGGCCTTTTTGATCTTATCTTGCAGAAGATTTTTTTGAAGTTAAGGTTGCAGATGCAAATTACCTCATTCACATTGCAGCCTCCTCTTTCAAGGAAATATCCTCTATCCTATGCAAATACATGTGATAGGGATGTATGAGCTGTTTCTCTTGGTTTCTCAATATAGCTTAGCATAGCAAATGCAGAAAGCTACTCTCCTCCTCTCCACCACCCCAAGCCCTACACACACTCCCACTTCTCTGCCCCCAGTGCTTGTTGAAACAGCTGGGAGACTGAGTAGGATGCTCTAGATAAAATCTTTGCCCCACTTAGTCCTTCTGGACATGTATTCACCCTGACATACATGCTTTTGAAAGGCTCAGGACAGTCATTCCACGTGTGTCTTGTTTTGCTAATTCAGTGGAAATTGCCAGAGAGCTCTGTCTCCCTCCCTCATCAGGCAGGAACTGAAGCTGCCATTGTATTGTGGCTGTGATCATGCTACTATGCCTATAAATTATTCACGGTATTGCAGCGTAATCTTCTGTTATGTTAAAAATAGGTCATCATGACTGTCCCCAGTGAAATTTCTAAGTGACAACAGCTGATTTTAGCTTTGTCTCCAGAAAACAGTGACCTTTTCAAAGCAGTAATTGACAATTATGGTATACTTCTACCTCTGTGACAGCTCCAGTGCACCTTCACAAACACTAATTCTCAGCAATGGTAACCCCACATTATACTTGAGACAACTAAACCAGAGCTACTAAATTACCTGCTGAGCTTTGCCGAAGCACTTTGCTTTCTATTAGCCTTTGCTTCCAGGCCAAAGAGTAAATCAGGATTATCAGAGAAGAGATTATAGTCTGAGAATACCTAAATGCTCTGCTGCTCCCAGGCACTCAGAAAGCTCCTCGAAAGGGCTGAGCAGGATTTTCTGGCTGATATGCATCAGTTACACATCGCTCTGGGTGGGGGGAGGTGGATGGATATATCGAGAAGAACTCCTCTTTTCCCATTGCCACACAGACTCCAGCCCACTGAATCCCCTGAATGAAGAGAGAAGGAGGCTTTCAGGTCTGTTGCAGACCTAGAGAAACCTGGAAAGGGGAAGAACAACCTAGTAGTCTGGAGAGAGGTCCAGGGGACACTCTCTTTCCCCCATAAGATATTGTGCAGGAGGGCTTTGCGTGGATCCTCCTGAAAATGTGGGATATTGTTGAAATTTCCCTGCTTGCTGTGGGGATGTATGTCTGTTATGCAGATACAAAGACTTAGATCAGGCCGGGGTGACTTCATTCACCTGAAAGCAAGGACTGGTGGTGGGTGGCAAGGCTCAGCAGACCATGCAGACAGCAATTTGCATGGAGGTCTCTTGCTAGTATGTTCAGACCAGCAAGATGCCAAAGGAGGTGAGGGGATGGTTGGGCAGAGGACAGCTTTGAGCTTTGGGTGTCTGAGGTAGATCAGGCCTGCCCTAGCCTTTAAGGAAGACAATTTATACATGTTTTTTTCTGATGTAACTTGTCTTTGCTGTGTTTCTGTGTAACTCCCATGCTCAGAAGGGATGCACAAAGCAGCTTCATATTGCTGCTGGACATCCCACAGGACATCTCCAGCAGGTATCACACCCAGGCAGGTCTTCTGTGGGGACACAGGGTGCAAACCTGACTGATCTTACCTGGGGATCTTGGTCCAAAAATATAGGTGAATGATCATATTTGAGAGTGGGGAACATGGCAGGTGCTGGAACTATCATTTGGGAAAGCTTTTAGGGGAGAGGTAAAAGACAAGACCCTGGCCCCTGCCATGATCAATCTATGCAAGATATGAACTTTAACTTTTTGACCATATGCAGGTTTGCCATTACTCTTTCCAACTAAACATATTGAAGTGCTGCCACAATTCTCCTACTGCACCCTGCCCATGCTGCTCTTTAGATTTGCTCCATTCCCATACTCAAACCTTTTCTGTCAGCTGAGGTTGCCCAGTAAATCCAACTTGCATTCATTGTCATCCTGTAACACTTCTTGCTCTCTTTCTAGAAGAGTTTGATACCCACTTGTTTTTCTCTGCTGACATCCTCTAACCACTGTGCAATCATTTCCCCCCTTTTACTTCCCATCACTGTGTTGCTGCTCCACCCTCAAGTTCCTCATTTCTCATGATGGTGCTTTTGCAAGTCTTTCCACTTGCTACTCCGGGGCACTTTGTGGGGAAAAGTTACTAGTGCTGATCTTCTGCAGTGATTCAGGAACAAATTCCATTTGGGATTTCTGGCCAGATGCTTAGCACAGCTGGATCTTTGGGAATGACCGAAGCATAATGCAGTGGTTGTGTCCCATGGCATGGTGGTCAGGACACACTTGGTATGCCAAGGAACAGCTATGGATACAGAGGGAGAGGCCTAGGGACAGAAAGGGGAGTCACCTTTAGCTTTTGATGTATCGCAGAGATAACACTTTCTCGAGATAATCGTTCTTTCATCTGTTCTTTGTCCCACCTTGCTGCATTTGTGGTGGTCTGAGATAGCTGCCTTTAGATCAAGAACACTTCCCACAATGGCCTGTGCCTCTGGCAGCATTCAATGTTCGGGAGGTGTATGCACAAGCATACACCCTACCTATCCTCACATGTATAGCTTGAGAGAGCAAGACGAAGGAGCCACCAATCGCATTTTTTTTGCCCCAGAATCTCTTTCAAAATCAGCACTGATGCCTCTTCTGGGCAGGTTTTGGGTGGCAATGTTCATGCAGGGTTGGAGGGAGCAGCACATTCCAGTTTCTCAGACTGCTTAGCAACCAGGGCTGGCTGAGCCGCTCTTAAGTGCACACCAAGTGTGTGGATGGCATGTCTAGTACTGCAGCTTTAGCCTTATTTTTTCCCTGTCTCTTGTTTTTGAAAATCATTCCTCGTTTTCTAGTTAAGGCACCTGAAAAACTGCTGGAAACTAATTTTTGCTTTCCTGGACAGCTGGAAGTCAGCTGCCCTATGAGATGATCAAAGCTACTACAGGAGTGATCGGAGACTTGGAGAGACAGGTATGGCACTATCGGCCTGCTTTTTGGGAGCATGACTGCAGGACAGTGTGGTCCATGCTGCTGTTAATGGGCTGGCTTGAAGTCCTGCTTCTGGACAGCCACGAAACCAGCTTGCCCAGAGGAGTGCAGGGAGTGGAACACATTGCTTTCCATGGGTCTGCAGCACGTGAGATACCTGCTCAGGGCTGCCTGTCCCAGTACAACCAACATGCTTAAGATCAAGAAGGCCCTGTTACACCATCTCCAGGAACGGATTCAGCTTTGTAGACAGAAAGTCAATATGTTCCTAGCTTCCTCATTGGGATCCTCTGGAATCATTAGGTAACCTCTTGCCTCTAACTTGTTTCTTGGCTCTCAAACGCCCAGACCTGTCTCCCTGCCACAACCTTCATCGTCCATCATGACAGTAGGCCGAGATTCTGAATCTGTTTGGGGTTCTCTCAGGGACTGAGGCCATCTCTTCCCATGTTATCAAGCAGTAATGCCTGCTGCTGAAACTTGCTGCATACATCAGGACTACAGTTAAAATGTGGCTGAGGCCATGTTCACCTCCATACTCCCCTTCCACCCTCACCTGCACTTGAGAGGCAAATTTTAGGCAAGCTCTAAAGCACAGAAGACGAGAAAACCTCTTTTTACACATGCCCAAGCACACTCTGGTTCTCCTCCACCCCATGCTATGAAGCAGACAACTGGCCTGGAAGGACCAAGGATCATGAAAGATTGTATTATATGGGGCAAGACACTATAGGACATGTTAGCAAACATCAAAGGTATCCCAAGTTCATGACTGAAAGAGCAAGTCAGGAGGACCCAGGACTTTGGCCTGCCTTGCTGCAACCTCCAGCAGCAGCGTAGAGACCGGCCCTGACTTCCTCCTGCTCTGTGAGCCCCACAGGTCATGGCAAGAAGCAGAGGAGCTGTGGGAGTGATGAGCATGGTCTGGGGAAAATGATGGTCAGGTAGAAGAAGGCTGCTAAGGCTGGGGTGGGAGAAAAGGAGCAAATAATGCCAGACAAGTTTAAAAATCTAGTTCCATGTATGAATCCCACAGTGCTGCACACCTGTCTTTCTGCATGTCCCTAACAGGGCAGTTTCATAATAGAAACCCAGGAGTCCTCAGGTGCAAAGGCTCCGAACAATTTCCATCCTTAGTTACGTTAGTGTAACACTGGAGCTGCCTTATAATCATTCCCAGATAAACTGCAGTATGGGTGACCAGGCGAGGTCCTTGGTACAGAGACAGTGCTCCTCTTTCCTTCATGTGGGCCATGATTCTGCACAGAGGATTGCAGCTTTGAGAAATTATTTTCATTCCCTCCCTGCCCCCCAGATACCACCACTTCCCTCTTTTCCTCACCAGCACATATTTCTGTGGCTTAAATATAGCAAATACAAAACAAGTGCAGCACACACAAAATGCCATTCGGGGGAGCGCAATGAACATGCTGCCTCTGTAATGTAATGAGCCCCAAGTGCATCTGCCAAATATTTGGACTGAGATTCCAAGGGAGAGGGGGTGGTCTGCAGCACAGAGAAACTCCAATCAAACTCTCAGATCAGTGCCCCCAGGCATGTCTTGGGGGGATACAGGTTCCTTGTTGGTCCAGCCTGCCTTCACCTGGAGGTGACTGACCACTCATAGCAGTTATTTCCTCCAGGAAAGGTGAAGAGGAGCTTTGTGTGAGTGGATTTAAAATTCACAAAAAATACTTAAGGCAAATAAGAAGTGTTTCTTTAGGGGTGTGGTCTGATTTTGTGGCCGAGGTTACATGACACCAGTGAAACCATGCCAGTTTTTGAACATCTGACCCTGTGTACTATTTTCAGTGCAGTGATTTTTGAAGTGATTAATGACAACAACTTGGCACTACTCAGAGGCTGGTGTTGCTGATTAAGCTAACTCTTCCTTGGCTCACAACAGGCATCAGGAATAGAGTGGGCAGGAAGCTCCCCAGAGTGATAGAAGAGGCAGAGCACATCAGGATCTCCCGAGCTGCGTGCATTTCAATGGGGAAATTAGAAAAAAAAAAGCTACCGACGTCCAACTCCAGAGCTGAGCTCAGCAGTGCTGGAGTGCTCTGCTCCTCCTGTGGCTTTCTTTTTCTTTGAGAATATTTTTGTATAGATTCTTTTCAACATTCCCACCCCTCTCATTTAAAAAAAAAAAAAAAAAAAGAGCGTTCCTTGTTAAGTGTGTGCTGGGATTGCTAGTGTGGCACTACTTGCATGTTTGTAGGAGGATATCAGAGATGCTATCTGGTTTCAAATCTATCTACATCTATAAAGTATCTCTTTTCTCCAAGATCCTCAAGAAAAGGAAATCTGTTAGTTCAGGGTGAAGGCAGTGAGCAGGACTCCAGAACTTATAGGAACTCTCAGTTTGCAAACTGCACTTCTACATAGTCACGACCAACCTGCTAAAAAGGGCACGGTGCCTTGTAGACAATATCCACGTTCACAACAGAGCTCTTCCACTGCTCTGAGCTACCATGAAGTGAGAAGGATGTGAACAAAGCTCCATTTATGCCATGGAGCCTGAATGCTGGCCAGCCTTGTTAGCCACTGGCACCTTAATCACAAATTTGAGAAAGCCATGGGGCTCATGTGTGAGATTTTATAAGCTCATCTCCCTGAGGTCCTGCAGGAGTCCTTGAAAATTTAATGTCTATGTTAATGACATGTACTGAATATATTCACAGAGCTTTTAGCCATCCTGCCAAGCCTCTCAGAGAGGCTGTCCCTCTGTCTTCTGCCACAGGTGGCTGTGACACCCCTCCAGGGAACCTCCTGGATACTGCTCAGCTGCTGCTGTACCCGAACCATAGGTGCACTCCTCAATGAGTGAGAAGGGTTGTGGGCTTTTCACTCTGGTGTTACACAGCATGAAGAGAGGATCACTTGCACAAAAGCTCATCATTGCAGGTCACTTCCCCTAGGGCTGGGCACAGGGAGGACAGGAGGGCAGGGCTGGCCTGGGGAGCAGCCTGGTGTGATGAAAGGGGAGCTTTTGCAAGCCCTTGTGTGCACTGCTATAGGCACCTCAGAGAGCTCTGGCTGAGTTTTTGGGGCAGTTTTGGGGTTTGCTTCCCAGGGTGATCATTTCACCTGGGATTTTGGGCTTGAGCATTTATTTCGCTGGACTATTTTGAGTGTCTTTTCTTCTCTGTGGAATGGGTTGTGATTAATTGCAGGCAGGCTCACGCAATGCCACGACATGGGCAGTAAATCCAGGGCAGGGGTCTGGTTAGTGATGCTACAGGAGCAGCCTGGGTACTGAGCTCCCCCACCACGGTGCAACAGAGCAGCACCAAGTGCAGGCAGTTTTCCCAGTGGGGCATAAGTAAAAGCATCGCTGTGCACTGGGGGAACCTAACCCAGGCCCCTGTGGGCATTACCTTAGCTACTGGATCCCGGTTAGAGACAAAGCTCGAGTAAATATCACTTTTAAGGTAAGCAGCTGCTGCAGGGCCTCCTCACTGAACCTGTTATCACAAAGATGAGTCAACCCGACTCCTGCAGTGGATCTGCCTCCCGTTGCCCTGTGGGTGGGAATGCTGGGCTGTGGGCCCCTACAGGCACCAGCCGCACTTGTGCCAACTGCTGCCAGCCTAGCACCAGGGGAGTGCCATGGTCAGCGAAAGAGCCCAGGTCTTCCAGCAGTGAAGGATCCCTATCTCCATGCCCTGAACTGGCACCTGGAGGGGCTTCTTGTTTCCACTCTTGCCCTCCCTCCTTCTCACACACACTCACTATTGACTAAGATGAACATAAGGTAACCAGTTTGAGGAGCTAGAACACTAAATCTCAGAGAAGGCTGGAATAGAGGTCATTCAAACTGCTCCAATTTGAGTGCAGCCAGTTGTGTTTATCTGCTGTCATTTGTTCAGGCAAGGGCTGGTCACAGTGGACTTTTCCCCAGAATACCAGTTTATTTTCTCACTCTCTATGGCTTCCTTTCTTTCTACTTCACTTTTTGTCTTCCAATCTTTTTATCAACTATTAGAACTCAAGGTATCATTTCCAAGCTCTGCATCTCTGAACTTTCCAATTCCCAGACTACCTGCAATTAAACCAGAGTAAGCCAATGCCAGCCCCCATAAATTATGCAGATTGCAGCCTTTTATGCTCAGGATTTCCATAGCAGTTTTGCTTCACCTGTTTTCCAGTTGCCAAAGACACAGGAATATCAGGGACTCTTTCACAGCTTACACCCCTGCTTCAAACCATTTCCCTGTTCCTGGATGCCAGATCAACACCATACTGCTTAAAATTCTGTGTGGCCTGACAACACCCCTCACCCCCACAAGCAATGCTGAGATATAGGAGAAATCCTACTATTTGGAAACCTTCCCACCATCGACTTTTTAGTGCCTCTGTGACATTGTCAAGTGCTTGACTACTCTCTCTCTCTCTCCCCCCTCCTCATACATACACACAGACTGTTTTCACTCCTCGCCTTTTAACTCTGCACTTCCCGACCCGGTTGTTTTGTGCTTGTCACACACATGATACACGAACCACAAGGCTTTGGTTTAGCATCCAGGCAGGCGGAAGCTCATTTCACAGGCGGCTGAGTGTGCCTCGAATTATTAAAGGAGTGAAGTTGTTTACGCCACCCACTCACGTTAGCCAAGACACATTTATTTTGTGAATTTAATGACGGAACTGAGCGACAAAAAGCTTGTGTTTCTTGGAACTTTGTAAAGATGCTATGTAAAACCAGGAGGGGAAAAAATGTGTGAAAAGAAAGGCAATTTTGCTTCAGCCTTTGGTGTGACACTTGTTTTGCAAGTTTAGAAGGTGCCCCAAGCACACCTGATCAGTGGTTTCTCTCTGGCTTGTACATACCTTCCTCTTTTCTCTGAGGGCTAGTTAAATGCCACTTGTTTATTTGACCTGGATTTTCCCCTTACTGTTGTTATTATTAGTGATTTAGAAATATTGTCAACAGATATGAACCAAAAAAGCTGCCTTCCAGAAACAGAGAAAGAAACGCCAAAAAGATCAAAGGTCTTTAATTAAAATATAGGGAGAGAACAAAGCAGAAACTGTCTCTCATTTCAATCTATTTTTTCTTTTTTTTAAATTTTGGGCCTCATGGGCTCAAACTTTTCTGCTTCATATATGGAGTGCGATGCCCTGTTAAAAATAGCCCTCCAGCTGCCCATGACAGCTGGAAGTGCCGGAGCACTGCGGGTGGGTCAGCGTGGGGGCGCCTGGGGTGGGGATGGGTGTCTCACACTGACTCCTCTGACCACAAAAAGCTCTCTCCCCCGTCTGCATAACTCTGCGTCCGCCCATGGACCACAACCAAAACGAAGCAGCTGCAAGAAGCAGGTGAGTGGAGCATTTAGTGTAAACAGGAATAACAAAAATGCTCCATAAGAGAGCACCCTTTTTTCCTTGTCATCCTTGTCCTGCATGTTAAATAGGTCTGATCATGCTCTTGCAGAAAGCTGCTTCAGTCTGAGTTTATAGGCCAAATACCTCACGACAATCCATCTATCTGGATGAAGCAGACACTGTTGCCTTGGTGATGGGACTTCTCATCCTCTGGGCTGCAGGGAGTACAGCACACGCTTTCTCCAGAAATGTGAGATAAGCCAAAAGGACAAGAAGGGCTGGTGGGACCTGTAAACGTTTTCAGGACACTGATCCAGTCTCTCAGCAGTCAGGAAGGAGAAGCTTCCATGCTTGATACATTGCGAGGCTGCTCATCCTTACAACAGCCTCCTGAAGTATTGGGAACTTGTTTGCTGGATAAAAAGTAGCCATCTCAAACTCTTTGGGGTGAAAACATAGGAAAAACAATATCTCTGTATATCTCTGAGGTACGCATCTGCTGGAATACCATACTGATATTCACACATGAGTAGCCTTGGAAGACATAATTCTCTTAAAGTTACACTACTTTGATGTACTCTGTGAGGAGGGGTCACACCTGAGGGGTCTTAATGAAAGCAGGGCTAGATACAGCATGGAAAGGAACCTGGTCCTATGGGTCACAGACAAGCTGTGACATGGATGTCCTCGTGTGATGTTTTGACAAGCCACTGCAGTTGTATGTTGGAGAAAAGCACAGTGTCTGGTTTTGCTTTAGGGACAGAGAAAAGTTGCTTGACCTGAATCATTGCTGAATAAAGAGTCTCAACTATAAGTTAACATCCAAGGCTTTATCCTCAGTTTTCTCTAACGTCTCTAACCTCATTATGTGCAGGCAGTGCACATAAACATGTACAGCAGCTACCTTTCGTTTCAGCTAAGCCTCAAAGCTGGTCCCAAACCCCAGAACTAAAGCTCTTTTCTCTCTTATAAAAGACAAGCAGGCTTTAAAAGGATGTAAAGGCATCTGGTGCATTTCTGAAGCACACCTTACCTTAAACTTTTGATGCAGTTACTGTTGTCCTGGGAGCCTTGATGGGCAGCAGTACTGGAATGTATCTGTACGCCATAAGCAGCACGTCAGTCCTAGGCAAGGAAAGGCCCTGGGACTCTGATACTGTGCAGTGCACCATCTAAAATGGGGCTCTGGTCTGCTGAACTGGAGCACACACTTAATGAATGTAATGAAAAAGACAGCATTGGTTCTCCCCCCTCCATACTTTGGAAACACTGATGAGATTTTGTGTCGGCTTTGACCTGAGAGGGAGGTTATAGTTACCCCATACACAACCAGAGGGCATATATAGGAGGTGGGAAGTAGAGATGTGAGGAGAGTCAGTGTAGAGCAGCTGTATGAAAAGATCCGCAATAAATCACAGCTTAATTTCTATTTTTCCCGTGCATTCTCAGTTTGGATAAGGTGGTCAGTGCTAACAAAATATTTGGACCCAATTCTCAAAGGAATATTAAGTAAGTCTGCCAACAACACTAAATTGGGAGGAGCTGTTGATGCCCTCAAGGGCAGAGAGGCCCTGCACAGAGACCCCGACAAATCAGAGGACTGGGCAATCACCAACTGTAAGAAGTTCAGCAAGGGCAAGTGCTGGATTCTGGGCCTCGGATGGGGCAACCCTGGTTATGTGTACAGACTAGAGAAGGAGAGGCTGGAGAGCAGCGCTGTGGAAAGGGACCTGGGGGTCCTGGTCAATGGTAAATTGAATTTGAATCTGAGTCAGCAGTGCCCTGGCAGCCAAGAGGGCCAAGCGTGTCCTGGGGGCATCAGGCACAGCATCACCAGCCGGGCAAGGGAGGGGATTGTCCCGCTCTGCTCTGCACTGGGGCGGCCTCACCTCAAGTCCTGGGGGCAGCTTTGGGTGCCACAATATAAAAAAAAATATTAAACTACTGGAGAGCATCCAAAGGAGGGCAACAAAGATGGTGAAGGTCCTTGAGGGGAAGCCATATGACGAGCGCCTGAGGTCACTTGGTCTGTTCAGCCTGGAGAAGAGGAGACTGAGGGGAGACCTCATTGCAGTGTACAACTTCCTTGTGAGGGGAAGAGGAGGGGCAGGCACTCTTATCTGTGGTGACCAGTGACAGGACTCAAGGAAACTCCATGAAGTTTAGTCAGAGGAGGTTTAGGCGGGATATCAGGGAAAGATTCTTCAGGAGGAACAGGCTCCTCAGGGAAGCGGTCACAGCACCAGCCTGCCAGAGTTCAAGAAGCATTTGAACAATACTCTTGGGCACATGGTATGACTCTTGGGGATGGTCCTGTACAGGGCCAGGAGTTAGACTGAATGATCCTGATGGGTCCCTTCCAGCTCAGCATATCCTACGATTCTGTGATATGCTTGCCATGTTTGCTGAGTGCTTGCAAATTCTGTTCATGGATGTGTCTGCTTGATCTAAGAGCTCCTGCTGTGCCAAGCCTCTGGTCCCAATCAGAGGCTGTGCTGGTACAGTGGCATCACACCTCTGTGTGAGCCCTCAGCTCTCCTCCCAGGGAAACCAGGGTCTGCCAAGAGAGCTGACTTGTGCCCAAATCTCCCTCCCTCTCTAGGCTTGGCTCCTCATCTTAGACAGAGTCAGGGAAAATCCACACCTGTTTGGCTGCAGAGATGAGGGGAAGCCTTGTGCTAGTGGAAGGGATTTCTTTTTAATGAAATATAACTTCAGAAATCTCAGGCACTTTTAGAGTCACTAAAAATTAAACAGCATTTTCCCCAAAGTGGGTGTTTTGACCTAACAAAATTGTAAGAGTAACTGAAGACACTTGCTTTGAGTTAACATAGTGAGTAGGGCTTAAAAGAAATGAAACCTATCACTCCCTGTGCTTTCAAGAGGCTAAAAGAATTTCTTATTGAAACTTCTGCATACTACAGCTGTGCCCTGTTCAACACCGGTCACGTTGCAGAGGAGAGGGAGTTGTGCTTCACTGAACCTAAGCACAGTCTCTTGCAAAATCTCTGCAGAACCTCTGAAGGAGAGAGCACCATGTCAGTGCAAGGCACTGTTATTACAAGACAAAGAAAACAGCTAACAAAGTTTCTTTGAGGATGAACATTTTGAAGCTTTGAATACCTATTGCATTTTTGTGAGGATAGTTCTAGCATATTTTGTCACACCCAGCTGTGTGACTTGTGATTTTAATGTATAATAAGGAAAAACAATGCCTATTGGAGCATAAGTAAATGAAAATGGTAGAATTATGAAATATGCTTAAGAAAATACAGAAGTTTTCAACAAATGTTTAGGTTTGCATGTGGGAAAATATTAGTACCATCTGCCAGTCTATATCCATGAGAAAATATTTTCCCCTTGATCTTTCCCAGAAGAGAATTTAAAATCGTAATTTTGAGAAGAGTTATCCTAGGAACTCCTTGTTGATATTTCAGAAAACTTGAAACACCAGAGGAATTCCACAGAGCTCTAAGTTAATGTTGTATCACTAATGATGCGATAGCCTGGCTGTGGTCTTGGCCTCATGCAGAAGTCATATAAGCAAAATTAAAGGAGATGGAATACAACCAGTGGCAATCGTTGGGATTTTAGAGAAAATAATTGTATTGATAGTGTACTCAGACTTTAGTAAGAAATAAAACTTGGTGACCGCATGAGATCTTGACATATGTAACCCAGCTGAGAAATCATCAAGGATGCCAGTTTTTAGGGAGGACATGCAAAGATTGGTTCTTCCCCATGGGATTGATTTTCATGTCAGTGACCTGAAAGGGAACTTTAAACAGTGATTGACTGAATATGCAGATGGCACAATGTCTGGGGAAGTGGAGAACAGGCTACTTGAGGAAGTGAGATGATTCATCTGGCTTTAGTATGGGCATAGCTGGGAGCAAAGGAGATAAGCCACACTGACAGGATAGCATTCACTTTGTCCTGAGAAATTTGACTCTGAAAGACTTGAAGATTAAAGAGAAAAATCTGAGAAGAGCAGACCCTCATGTGATGCTGCAACCTGAAAGGACTTCAGCAGATCCTTGAACTGATCCTGATATATATATACTCATAAAGTATGAGTAAACATATCATGTAACTTCTGGATTTGTCCCTGGTCTAAGAGTTTTGGAGCACTGGGCTCCATGCTGGTGTCCACATCTCCAAGGGCCTGGTCTCAAGAACCACGAAAATGCTTAAAAGATTAAAACTTTATAAGGAAACAGTCATCGATAACAGTCTGCTTGGCAAAGGATAAGAGTGGTCTGAATATAGTCTGTAGATAGTTACATGAGATTTTTATATGCACAAGCAATAGTGAGACCTTAGCTCTCCTGGACAAGAAGGCAACTAACTCCAAAAAACTAGACAAATCAGTGCTAGAAGAAATAAAATACAGCTATCTTTAACTGTGATGGTAGCTAAGCCTTGGGATGAGTTTAAAAAGTACTCAGATTTACCATCATCACCTTCCAAATCAAGCTGGATGCGGAAAATAATAAAAAATAGCCCATGCCCTAAGAGCTGAGGTCTGGACTGAGCTGGGAGTTCAGTGCCTGACAAATGCTTCCATCTGGCCTGAAAATCTGCAACTAAGCTTTGGCTGCAACTAAGTTTTGGCTGGCACCTAAGTCTCTGCAGCATGAGCGAGGCGGGGGCTGCCCTGTGACCGAAACTGGCCCTGCTCCTCCCTGCTCGGATCCCACCCAGCCCAAGGAGTGCACTGGGTTGTCCAGGGTCAACAGCGCTCCACAACTAGCAGCCAAAAAGTTAATGTTTCCTTGCTAAACCACTCAAGAGAGAGGAGAGGGGGCTGAAGGGGAAGTCTAGCACTGTGCCTGTGTTGTTTGGGCTCTCCAGCTGGCAGGTTTGGGAGCCTACAATCCCTCTGTCTGAGAGAGCAGCTGGGATACAACTGTTCCCAGTTACATGTAGGTGAGTTGAAGAGGATGTCACCAGCTCATAGTTGGGACCTCAGAAGGTCATCTATTCCAACCTCCTGCTCCAAACGGGGTCATGGAGAGGTTTTTAAAATGTTCCTGCCTTTGAAAAGCAGAGCCTCCTCTGTTTCTGGATCAGCCCTGCCAGAAACAACTTAGCTGAGAGGCTGGAACAGATTTTTGAAGTGGTATATCATTCCCTTCAGATAACACAACATACATGTCGACTAACCTGCCCACATTTCTCTCCTTCCCTTCTACATTTCTGATTAAGAACATGGACTAAAGGTTTCAGAAACAGCAAAGAAGCTTAAAAACCCACTGGGTGTTCAGAGCACTTGCAAATGTCCATATCAAGTCAGAGCACGTGGATGATTATCCTGGGAAGCGGCATCCACCTGTGTTGAATGCAGGATGCAGCAAATGCAATGGGGTACTTTCAATGCCCGCTGATTTGCCCACTGGCATGAGGTGTCTCCTGGACTATCAGGATTTCTTCCACAACGCAAATGCACTGACCTCTCCTTTCTGCAAATTCATTGCCCTTCGGAGCCCAGACTGGCATACAGGGTGAGAAGTGGGGGCATAGAGACGTGAGAAATGTATTTGAGTACAGAGAGGACATCATTGAAACTGCTTTCTTTTCTGAGCTGATGCCTTTCACTGGGGCTCAGATAACTTGATTTGGCACTATTCACTGCTAAGTTTTCCATACCAACCGCAGCTGAGCTTTGTTTAAATGAGGCTTGCTGAAGCTGTGCTGAAAGTGAGTTTAAAGGTTCACAGTCTTTGGAGTGGATCCAGGCAGCTCTTTGTGCCTTCAACTCCCTTAGAAACTGTGGAGGGCTGGGGGCCGGGAGAAGATTTGCATGAGCAAGTTCTCCCCCTGGCTCGAGTGCAAAGGGGAGTGCTGAGCAGCGGCAGAAATTGAACACCATGGGGCAGATTCTTCCTCCTCCTCTGGGCCCTCTTATCTGCGTTTCTGCTATTTTGACTTGATAGCGCTCCGTACACATGTAAATGGTGGTACAGGATGCAAGCAATGAGGAATCAAGCACCAGAAGAAGCAGTTTTAGAGATAAGAAATTATGACACGGGCTTTGTATCCCAGGCTGTGGCAGTTGGAGAGGAGGACGCTAACTTTGCTCAGATAATTTAAGCTGCAAATCACCTTTAGCCCCTGTGAAGAGCCCCTACTACTTTAACGACAGCTGCACCTGTGGTGTTGAATGCCCGATGTGCTACTTTGCACAGTGCAGCCACTGTAGAAAATACACTGGGTGTCCCCCCAGCTTTCTTCTGCAGTAACTTCCTTGCTGAGGAAACAAGCTGCTGAACCAGTGTGAAAGTATTTTTATTGTATCCGTGGTCCCTTTGTTCTCCATTCTCTAAGGAGAAAAAGAGTCTGGTCACCCTGTGACCTTGAAGCCCACAGACAACTTTAGATTTACACAAGAAATACCACCCAGGCTAGAAACTGGTCTCTAGTCTGAGTAGTAGTAGTAGAAGGATTAGTTTAATAAAAGATGACTTTACCTTCCCCAAAGGCATCGTCTTCTTCTCCGGGTGCAGTCAAATCTTCTTGGGAGTGCTGCATCGTGGCAAGGACGCAGCTCAGGGAGCAGCCAGGACCGAGTGCTTGAACCTGTTCCTACGCTACAGCTCGACTGTTTCCTTTCACCAGTTTCCTAAACATTTTGGTGGTAACAGCTTCCGCAGCTGCACTTACGAAAACAATCTCATTCATACAAATGACGCCTCTCGTTTTTACAGTCAGCCTTTGAGATGAGTTTTGAGGTGGGGTGTCCCTACTGCTGAGAGAGTTGATTTTGAGAGCAGAGGAGGCAGGACAGGCTCAAAATACACCCTGCCCTGTTGCTGAATGCCATCGCTGCGCAGCGGCAGCCCTCTCAGCCCGGGGTGTAAGAGTTTTGCATTTGAATGGGAATGTTTCCTGGTGGCAGAGGTAGAGCCGGGGAACAACTCACCCTGCTCGGACTGCAGAAGAGCAACTCCTCCCTTTCACCCCAGGGACAGTGTGACATGAGGAAATCCCCAGGCTCTCTCAGTGTCATGTGTTCATGGAACTAATTTTTCTTTTAGCACGGCAGCAGTGACATCACTTTCTCACCCACGCTGGGGTGGCCCATAGCAATGGACATGTGGACAAGCTGGAAAGCCATAGGTGATGGCACTTGTCCCATGGGCAGATGCCTTGGCAGGGACATGATTCTCACAGTTACACTCGTCCGAGTCACAGTCTGTGGTGCAGTACCAAACCTAAGGACCTTCCTGATCAGGTGTACAGCAGAACAACACCAAAGTAAAACTTGCTGTTGGCTAACAAGAGGCATATTATTTGAGTATCTCTGTCACTACTAATTCGGCATCACACTGGTCCATTCTGTCACTGTGTTTCCTGAATTTTATAAACCAAGTTGACTCCTTTGTGTCAGGTCCCTCCATTTATGAGATGACCTTACCTACAAACTACTGTACAAACTTGTACAAAAATATGTTTGGCCTTTAGGTAGTGTCTGAGCCTTGCACAGCCCTGCTGTCTTAATCGGCCCACTCAGGGATATTTCATATGTATGTCTGTCCACTGTGGGGCCTAGCACAGGCAGTCCCCCACAGCTCTGCTATCAGAAATTAGAATGTAATGACAGTAAACCTGTACTGAGCAGTGATTACTCAGTCTAGTAATTGCATGTGTCACCACACCCTTGGAAGCTAGACTCCCAGCACAGCAGCCATGTTTGCTGCAGCTTCCGGCAGATGAGTCACAGATATAATGAGCTCTTCTCTAGTTATTATGTTGGGATTTTTTAAAGCTCTTGCAGTAGGTGTCTGCAAGGCACTGCACAACTTGAACTAAAGATGGGACAAGTCCATTTGAAGAACCTGATCTCACCTCAGCCCAGGCCATGTTCATTAGCAAATCCTATGGCAGCACTTTGGTCATCATAGGAAGGTGAAAAGACCCTTCCCAGCTCAGGTGCAGCCTTCCTGTGGGTGCAGGATCCCTGGAAAGTGGTGCTGCATCCCACCTGCTCATGCCTCCCCATTGCTGTCACATCAGGTGTCTTGGTTGCACAATCCGGGAGTTGCTGCCTTGCCAGGGTTGGGAAGCTGTGTTTTCCTAGGTGGATGTGGTTGAAGCCAAGAGCATCCCAGGACTGGTTTTTATTCGGGCATTGTGGTTTGCCCGCTGGGTTGTTCCTCTGCCACAGCAGCAGACTCCTTAAGCAACTCCATTCCCAATAGGCCCCCCTCATACTTGGCTTTGCTTTAAAATTACATTTGTTCAAATCCCTGCAGAGATGACAGCTTGGCCCAACGGGAAAGAGAGAGGACTTGTTTCTGGCCCTGCTGGACAGCCTTGGGGAAGTCACTCCTCCTTTGTAGACATCCTCCTTCACCCTTTTTCTTGCTCTGCTTATTTGAAATTATTTTTTCAGGCAAGGACCATCTCTGATTAGATGGTAGCTGCTCCCTATTGTGCTCAATGAAAGCATCCCTCTGCCCCAGTATGGCACTCCTGCCATGGTGCTGAGTAGATGGAGAAAGTCATAAAAAGAGAGAAACACCATTATTGGATGATGAGGTGAAGCAGAGAAGAAGAGGGGATCAGCCAGAGAGAGAGGTATGAAAAGAGGAATAGTAAGAGACATGAAAGCTGCAGAGGAAAAGCATCAATCTGGAGGGAAGGGATGCTGGCACAGGAGGCTGGAACCTCTCCAGGCGCTGCCTCCCAGGGTCAGGGCTGGGAACTAGGCAGGGGTTCCCAGCCCCTGAGCTTGCAGAGGCTGGCCAGGACAGCATGTGAAATGATTTCTGGGGGTGAGGGAAAGGAGAAGTGCTGAAGGAAAGACAGCCACAGGGTGCATCTTGTCTTAAAGCTTCCTGGAAAGACCCACTCCAGGCAATGGGCAGCTGCTGCCCATGGTTTCCTTGAAACAGCAGGAAGTGGTTGGCAGAAATCTTGAGCCTTTGTAAAGTCAATGGCTAAACTGCCCCAGGGTGCTGTGGAGCCCGTCAGCCTCTGAGGAGTGGGCCAGAAGAGGCTTCTGCTCTGCTGAAGAAGGCTTTTGGGCTTGATTAGAGTAAGTTGCAAGATGAATGATGCTACAAATACAGATGTGAATACTCAAACCAGACAGACAGCCCAACAAGAAGAATAACAGAGAAAATATAGCAGTGCTAACTTTCCTGCATTGTCCTGCAATTGGAGCTCATTTGTAACCTGAGCATGGGAAGTTTTAGCCAGTTACCGCTTCCTTCAGAAACGTGAAGGAGCAAGCCACACTGTCCTGGTTATTGTGGCAGCTCCCTTTTATGCTGCATTTCCCTGAGACTTAAAACTATTTCCTTACCCACTGTTTTCAGTCAGCCTTTCCGGATGCCTGTTACCTTGACAGCCCTTTTTTCTTTTATTTTTAGGAATTAAAAGGCATCAAAAGCTGTCCTCTCTCCCGAAAACAACTGTCACCAGAATTAACACACCAGTCGGGCTGGTGATGAATGGTAATGACTCAGCCTCCATTGCAGATGCACAAAGAGGAGTTGCTTTGATTCTTTCCATTTGCCACATCGTCCCTTGACGGCAGCCTCACCTACATTGCTCACAGCATGTGATGCTCCTCCAGAGACCTGTCCCCCGGGGGAGCACGGTGCTCTTTCCCTCGAGACAGGATAAATTAACACGGATAAAAAGAGTCCAACCCCCCATGGATGCCCAGGTTCCCCTTCTCCCTGCTCCATCTTTGCCTTTGGGGCATTTTGCCCTCGCTGTATGTGTGGCCATGTCTTTGCTGCTTACTGATCTCAACCATCACCCTAACAGTGTCCTCCTCTCTGCTTTGTTTTGTAGCATATCTGGGGTTTTTCCCTTCCGTACCCACAAGAAGTATTTTTTCTCATTCTTGTTGAGCTGTTCTGAAACACAGTAACTTTTTTTCACCTGTTGGTTGGCTTATAAAGCCCCACTTCACACCAAAAAAACCGCCCCTGATCAATTTTGCATCCAACGAGAGCAAAACTCTCACATGCATATTCTTCATGTAACCACATCTGATGCTGCTCTCAGAAAAAGCCACCACCCATCTTCTAAGAACCTGTCAACAAAAAGCAGGGGCACCTGGGGAAATGTCAAAAACAAGGGTGGATCAAGCAAAAGGAGACAACTTTTACAGCAGCTTCTTTAAATCACTCTAACCTTACTTCTTCCCACTTCTTCCCCTGCAACTTAGTTTATTAGAATTTCTGATCCAGGAAAAAGTCAAGTGTTCTGATGTTTTATCTTCAGATACAAGCCATTCCTAATGAAAAAGAAGTGTAAAAAATCGTGCCATTTAGAAGTTTTGGGGTTGTTTTAGTTCAACCCTACTTTAAATTACCAACACCTCCACAAGCAGCAGGAGAGATGAGCTGGCCATTTTCTGCCCTGCTGTGCTGGTGCAGGAGGGAGGTGTCTGAAACAGCTCTGCCCTATTCACATCTCCTCCTGTTCCAGCACAAGATTCTCAAGATACAGAAAGTTGCATGTCACAGGGGTAGTTAATGCCCTGCTTTGTTCTGACACTATTTTGGGAGTGAAGATTGCATTTGGTGGGATAATTTACACAGAAAACAAGGAGGGGGAAAAAATGATAAATGAAGGGCAGATGACCCTGATGTGGAGACAGTATGAAACAGAACCTAGAAGAAGGTGGCTGACACTGGTCAGTTTGGGAAAGTGATCGTTCATATGCATTTGGAGTACTTGTAAAAGTTTTGCTCTGGATATTGCTGCAGTGTCAGTTCTCCAGCAAAACATGCTCCTCAGAAACCTGGTAAATAGAGTTGCAATAACTTGTCTGGTTGTTAAATCATTTGCAAGTTACAGGGACTCCAGGGACTTTGATTATGTTTAGACAGTCTGTGTCAGTGTCTGACTGAGCTTAGTATAATTTTTTCTTTCTTGAAACTTTTTGCACTTTTTTTGCCAAAAATCTAAGCACTTTTTTTTTTTTTTTCAAGTAGAGATATTCAGTTCCAGAGAAAACCTGGGAGAATTTCTCCCTTTTACTGTCCAGAAGGAGAGTCAGCAGGCCAGGCCAGTAGAAGACATGACTCACTGCACACAACTTTACAGACATTAGGAACCCTGTACACAAATCTTCACACGGCTATGAAATCTACACCATGCATTTTGGAGAGCCGAAAAAAGGGCAGGCTCCAGTAACCATTCACCCAGAAGAGAGGACAGTGGTTCCTGAGGACCCCTGTAGTACATAAGCTTTTTGCTCAACTCCCCAGCAGACGCACACTGCAGTGAGCAGGAACCATGGCACACATGTTTTTCGTGTTGTTGGTGCCCTACTGGTGTCCATTCACGTTCCCCACCCCGCCGTGAGCAATGAACCCATCGCACACCCCAGGAGTGAGTGGCATTTGTGTACACTCAGGTGTGACACTGCAATCTACAACACCTAGCACATCCCACCAGCCCATCAAAGGTGACTTCGGCTTCTTCCAAGATAGCCTTTTTTCATTCCGGTATCACTTGGCCTATTATCTTCTCATAGCAAAATGTTATTTCCATTCAAAGGGAGGAAGCAAACCATGCTGGATGAAAGCTCTACAGAATGAATATAATCTTAAAAATTGTACTCAGTTAAGTAGTCCCCAAGTGGCTCATTATCAAAAGATAAGAAAATGGTCAAGCACGATTTTGCAGGGCTCAGCCTTGCATCTGGTATTATTCAATATATACTTTAATATCCTAGATTATATTTAATATCCCAGAATAGAAATGATCACACTCATTACAATTGCAGATGCCAGGCTTCCCAGCATACGTACACTGGAGGACAGAATCAAAGTTCAAGCTAACAGTGACAAACTGGAGAAGCAGTCTGGAAACAATTAAATGCAAGTGAATGGTCTGTGAAGTACTATACCCCAGAGCAGGAATAATCCTTATAAATGCAGGCTGAGGGATGGCTACTTTGGTAGCACGTTTTCAGAAAGAAGGCTGGAGGCAGCAAAAGGGGATTCAGCAACAGCACCCAAAACCAGCAGACAGCTTGCCATCAGGTGTGATCAAAGGCAGAGACACAAAGTAATTCAGGCAGTGTTTGATGTTCATAAGGCCTCTGCCAAGGCAGGACACATCTTACTTCAAGGAGGATAGAGACTGTTTGGTGATGTTCCTGAGGGGAACGACCAGATCTCTCTGAAGGTTAGGAAATGGGAAATGAAGGAAAAGATTGGAGAAACTGTAGCTACTTCATTTGAGGGAGAGAGAATGAATGCAGGAGATAAGAGCAGTACTCAAGCCCTCTTCTTCACCTTTGTTTGGAACAAAGTGCCATGAAGTGAGACTGCAGAATGGAGGGAACAAATTAGGAAGAACATTAGGTAGCAAACTAGCAGAAAATAGGAAGAAATAAGTTAGGACAAACCACTTTCCAACAGCCAAGACAGCGAAGCAGCAAAAGACAATGCTTGGGTGAGTCAGTGCTGTGTGAATCAGAGTGCTGCTTTAACCTACAAAGCATATATAAGGCTTTTGAAGAACAGAGCAGAAAAGCAGCTATTGGGAATAATATAAGAATAGTCGATTCTGCCTTAGGGGAGGGCAGTGGGAATAGGAGATCTCTTGAGGTTAGACTATGTGCTGTTTTGCTAGAGCAGCTATTGACTAATACTGGATTTCTACTTGTTAGATTTATTTCTCAGTGACACTTAGACGAGTGCTAAATTTTCCCACTGCTTGAGGGGTCCAGCACATTCCAGCATCTCTTGACTGAGATGGGAATATTTTTGCTATTTCAAGCAATTTAAGGATCCCTACTATTTTTTTTCTTCTGTAAGAAATCTTCATGTCTGGTTGCTTTCGCCTTCATTCTTTCTTCCTAGTTCTTTTGTCACCTATTCCTCTGTAATCCACTGAGGGCATTGTCATCAGCAAAGAATAGAGCAGGGATGTTTCATCCTTTGATGATTAAATCCCATGGGTTTCTCTCAGAAGTACCTCAGATTGTTTCTATAAATTGTCTAAGAGAAGCAGTCTGCATACCCTAATAACATGGGAGCTTGCTATTCCCAGCATAACAAACAACTGTGCTCAATTGTGCTAAGCATCAAAACCTTATGTCTTACTACGAGTTAGATATCAACTATATAATACTTTTATCAATGTGAACAAATTCTAAAATTGAGCCAAGAGGTCAAGACAATATTCTAATGCCTATGTCAAAGCCACAAGACCATCCCAATTTTCTCTACCATAATTCTTATTAATAATACTTTTTTTCTCCAATACTAACTACCTTGGGTGTTGGAGGAAATATAGGCAAGAAAGTCATCTCATTGTTCAGCTGTATGTCTTCCATCCCAAGCAAAGGATATTGCAATGTGATTCATAACATTATTTTAGTAATATTTCAAAAAAGATACGAGTTCCCTTTCTTCCCCTTTAGGTAGACTATTGGAAATGGAGTGAAAGCCCCAGGTCGTTTATTTTAAACTCCCAGGTCACACTGTCAAACAAATTGTCTGTGGATGAATGCCTTTCCTTCACATTAATAATTCTGCTTGTGGACTATTCAATTTGGGGGCCTTTACTGATCTTCTTTGTGTACACCGTGCTTCCAGTTTCTCCAGCTGCTGGAAGAAGTTCAGGAGCTGGCCTTCTCCCTTAGTCTTTGCTCCTTCCAGCCCCAATGAGGAGAGTTCTTTCTGCTGCTGGGAGATGGTTCTTCACAGAACTGATCCTGAGTATTTTGCAAGACAGTGTGGGTTTTTTCCTTTGCCAAAGGGGTTTTTTTAAGACATTCACTCATATTCTGGCAAACTGTGGGTGAGATGGGCAGCTTCAGTTGTGAGATGGCTCAGACCCTGCCCGGGGCTGCTCCCAAAAGAGCAAAAGTGTATTTCTCTCATGCAGTCTGACTTATCAAGACTTATCAAGTCTTCCGTATCAAGACACTGCCAAGTCTCAGCATTTCCCCCTTGCCTACTATGTATTCTTCTCACCAGTTCCTAAAATGCTGTAAATTACTGTTTAACATCTTTCTTGCAGAGCACCACTTAGCAGGGACCAGTGGACATAAGGAATTGCTGCTACAAATAACGCTGCAGGCAGGAATATGAAATTCAAGCAGTGTGAAGACTGGGTGCATAGACTGTAAGGGTATCAAAGGCCAGGAATTCCTTTGTTTGGGATCCCTCGGGCCCCCCAGCTTGAGTTGTTATTATGTCACAGCACCACAGTTAAATTACTTAAAGAAACCAGATGACTGGGACTTTGCTATGGGAAACTTAGGATTGAGGGGATAAGGGAAACTTGTCTGTGCGAGCATGGTGTGTGTATGGAGTGGTTCAGTGGAACTTCCCCCTGCAAAGGGGCTTCGGTCTCAGCAGTTAAAATCTTGGGTGGTGGGAGTGTGACTGTCGGAGTGGCATCCAAATGGTCAGAGGGGAAAGTTTCATTAACACAGATTCTATATCTCCAAGAGCTGAAACTGCCCTAAACCTTGAACTTCCTCTGTTTTGTAGGAAGGCATCACTTCATTGTAGCTCACACAGGTAATGGCAAAGATGGTGTAACATCAGCTTCACCAGTGAGGTTGTTTGGTTTCAAGCCCAGTCCATTTTCTGTGAAACTTTTGCTGGTTCTGGCCCTGATTTAGGTGCTATCTCCCAGGCCATGTGTCCCTGACACCTGGTACCAAGGTCCCAGGGAATCCGAGCATTTAAACCTAAATAGGGGCAATCTGAGCACTCGAGCTTTTGATCCTTCCCCAGTTCCAACCCATACACTGCAGGTGGCCATGGCACAGTGAGTAGTGAGGTTGTATTAAAACTGGAGCACCTTGGCTTTAGAAAAACAAAGAATGGTTGCCAAAGGATGGATAAGCTCTCATATTGCCCACTGTGCATGTGTCAGCAGAGGAGAACACTTTTGTTAAGGACAAAAAAAGGTTAAATTGAGATGGGCCAATTCTGTTCTGTATTTCAGGTAGCTTTTCGAGAAATTGTTCTGAAAAATGTCCCTGTTTTGTGTTTGCAGCCTCTTGGTACATTGGTAACACTCTGGGATTCAGTTCTCCGAATAATTGCAACAGCAGGATTTACTTCTCCTTTATCTGAAGCCCTAGGAAAAAAGCATAGCTGAGAACGGAACCTGTGGTAAAGGAAATCGCACTGCAAGGCATCTCCACCCTGTCTGCCTTCCTCCTTGAGCAAGTGGTACAGGGGCTAGATGTGCACAGGGCTGGTAATAGCTCTCCTGGAGGGATTGCTTCATTTTTGCTCCTACAAAGTGGGGCAGAAAAGAGGACTTTTTTAAAAAAAAAAAATTTAGCACAGTGTCTCCCTTTTTGCAATTTGTTGAAGTGATTAGCCGCTCAGAAATAGTGTCATGACCATAGCAGACCTATTTGGCATTTTTGGGTTTGGTTGCTTTTAACTGAAAAGTAACAGTTCTCCCTTCCTGGCAAAGCACAGCGGGGTCAATTGAAGGAATGTGGATTTGGGGTCCCTCTTTCAGGAAGAAATTCTGGCAGCTGGGTGGACAAACAATGACAGCATTTGGTAGAGTATCTTAGAATGAGGAAATCTCTGCAAACATTTGCATGCATGTGCAGTTCTCTACCCTGAAAATACAAAGTAGCTTAAGACAGGAAGCAAAGAGCAGCTTTTCCACCTTTAAATAATGGCAGTAGTTGGCCATGGTATCCCAAACAAACTTCACTCATAGAAGGTACCTAAAACCTTCCACTGTCTGTTCCTGGCCAAGATTTTGGGCCCCTCCTGCTGCACTGCTGCACTAATGCTTAGCTGGCTCAGGGAAAGATCACCACCCACTGCATCAGTGATTCTTCAGCAGCCTTGATTTTGCTAATCAGCCTGTCTTTCATCCTGGCCTTGTTTGCTGAGAGAGCAACTTCAGAGAGAGCGGTACAACACAGGAAAGTAAAAATAGAAACAAGAGTTTCTGCAAAATGTGGTACTTCACGCAATTACTTTTCTTCCTGTTTGCATCTCCTGAATTTTCTTTTTCTAGCAAGTTTAACTCTTGTTTAGAGACCACACACACATATTGAAGCTAGTAGGAGGTTCTTCTAAACAGCAGTGGACCGTGGAGTTAGTTTCTCACAGTAAACAAAAAATGGCTCAGTCTGATGTTAATGAGTTTTAGTATTTCACACAACAGGCAATTCAGAAATAATATTCATGACTGATAGAAAATAACATAAGCTGGCCAAAAAGAAGGAAAACCAGAAACAATAGCATATCCCTGTGGGCAGGGTCTTTCTTCTAGGACAGGACAGTGTTGTGGTTGATCTAATAGCCTTGACACAGATTTCAAAACTGCAGAGACAAGAAACTGGTGATAACAAGGTAGTGATCTACACTGAGTGACAAAGCAGCTACCGTGGAAGACACACTAGCATGCCCTACTTAATGCTCTCTGCACAGAGTGCTACCAAAAAAACTGTGAAAAAACTTGGGGTGGGGGGGAAGTACATTTTATCTCAATTTGACTTTACACTGTCCACCCAGTCCTAGAGATGGGCAGAGAGATGATACTTCTCAGGGAGGGTGGCAGGATGGAGCAGCCGAGTGAGGACTGGCTTGGTGAGCAGCAGTGCCCAGGGCACAGCATCTCATCTTAGCCACCACCGAGGTGTGAGGCAGAGACCCAGGAAGAGCCTCTCCCCGCCTCTGACTGGGTGTCTGCCCCCTGCCACAGCACCCTTCCCTCCTGCCAGACCCTGGGCTGGTGTGCAAGGGAATGGTACCCCTCCTCCCTGCTCCTCTGCAGAGTATGGCCAGGATGGGAATAAAATCAAAAGAAAAAAGGAATTTTTTTTTCCATCATGCATCTTAGCAACAGCACCTACACAAAGATCTAAGTATAAGATCTTTTACCCCCCATCTTTCAAAGCAATTAACATGCTGAAATGCAGAAAGAAACAGGATGGCAATGTCAAAACTGACACGTAGGAAGACCATTTCCTTTTTGCAAGGGTTTCACAGTGTGGACCAAGCTGGCTGAGAACAATTTCTGAACCTTTCTCCTCCCCGTGGAGAATTGCCTCTGCAGCAGCTTTGGTAACCCTCCAAAACCGCCTGCTTTTGGTGACTGGCATTCTCCTGGTAGCTGATGCCCAGAAGGTCTCACATTTTCAAAGTAAGAAACCCCAACCCCCATGGGCTGCTCTCCAGTGAAACTAGGTTGCTTAAAAACATCTGAGAAAGGTGGAAAAGGAAGGCTGCCTGTTTGAAGTAGATAGGCTGTCTTTTGGAGCAGAGCAGAGAAGAAAGGCAGCTGGTGACATATTCAGTGCAGCGTTGGCTCCCTCTGAGCCTTCTTTTGTCGGCCAGATTTTAAATTAATCTCAATCTGGTCTCTGAATCTTGCTGGCAAGTCTTCTGGTAAATTTAAGACTTAGAAGAGACTAAAGAAAGATGCTAGGCAGACAAATTTATGTTAGGGTTTCCAGGCGTGGCCAGCATTGCCTGGGAAGTTATTTGTGAAAATGGAGGCTGCCGTGGGAAATGGGGGGGATGTCCTCCAGAGCCACATACCTCCTCTGTGCAGGGGGAGCAGGCAAAGCCCCCTGGCTGAAACACAGCCAGGCCTATGCAGCTGGCCATGAACCAAATCTGGTTACTCTCACAAGCTGATATTCAGGGCTTGCATCTTGAATAAAGAGTTGAGTGAATCCAAACCCTTTGATTTTGCTGTACTTTCCTTCCTAGAAGCAAATAATGATGTTTTCTTCCTCTTAGCATCCGAGCAATGTTATTTCCACCCAAAAAATATGCTGTTCCAGCTTGCAGTTGATGAATAGAGCAGACAAGTTGCAGGGAGGATGTTGCTGGGGGCAGCAGGGAACTGGAAGTGGGAAGGAAATATCTGAAGGAAACTCCTTATACATGTATAAGCCTTCTCATACATGAAACCTCCATAGAGTTTTAATCTTTATTTCTTCGTGTTTATGGAGATTTGCCCTCTGAGTGCCTTGTCAGAGTGATAGCCTGATTCTTTTTCTTCTCTCCTTGCACCACAAGGCTGGGATGCTGCCTAGTGCCAACTCACCCAAACACCTCTTCCCAGAGTGCCCACTTGTCCCACCTGGGGATTCGTGACTGATTAAAGCAAAGCTAAAGGTCTTCTCTTGAAGGTTTTAATGAAATGCCCTCTGGTCCCCACTTGCTTTAGCATTTAGGTAAGCAATCCATCACTGCTGCGTTTGCAGGCCCAGCTCTGTAAGTGTGCCTGAATATGGCTGTTTCCATTTTCAAGACCAAAAGCAAACTTTTGAGGCAGGCGATAAGCCTACAATTAGGACTTTGGAGTAGACTGTGTTTTAGAAAATGCAATAACTTGTGGAATGAATCACTGAATTTGAAGTTGCTAGATGATTTTTTCCCTTAGCGGTCAAGGTTAAGCATAAGAAGAAAGAAACTCAGCGTAGGAGGAACACAAAATATGTTAACAGCGTAACAGCAACAGAAGGACTGACCCAGCCCTACGAGTTTGTGGCTTTTACTTTTTTAATTGCTTTTTGAGAGTGAGAGCAAGCTACCAGAGCAGCAATACACTGAGCTTTCAGCCCATGCTTTCCTGTTCCTTCATCTCTCACCTTCAGTCACAGTCAAGTGATTCTGCCTGGCTCTAGTGAGCTCGAGCAAGCAGGGGTGAGGAATCCTTGCTTGCTCAAGCCCTCTTTTCTAGAAACAGGGAAGGCAGAGCAAAGCTGTGCTGCACAGGATAGCCTCCATCTGTCACACCTGACTGTGGGTGAGCTCTCACCCCTCAGTTGCTTGCTCCACAGCCCCACGAGCAGAGCAAAGCCACCTGAGACAGGGACACGTGTTCCTCAGTGGCTGGCTCGTGCTGGTGGAGAGGACTACTAAAAGAGCTGGTGAGCTTCTGTGATCCAGTCCCCAGCCCAGACTGCTCTTTGTAAGCTGGCCTTTCCTAACATACATCACAGTAAAATTACAGTCATTAAAAAAACTTTCACAAGCCAGAAGCAAAAAGGTCACCAAAACACTCCACTGCACACATTTGTCCCCTTGGGGATGGGAAGCAAGAGTAAGGGGGCCATAGCAGCTGCCAGTCACAGTGCCTCCCACGCCCCTGGAAGGTGCACTTGCCATGGGCATGAGCCCAGCTGGGAACTTCAGCAGAAAACAGAATACAGCTCTTTGCAGGTTTGCACAGCACTCATTTAACCTGAATTTGAGGGAAATCCATTGAGCGAAGCACTTTGCATGGGAGTAGCAGCTCATCCTGAACATCAGGGTTGTCTTTATCTTCCATTTCATAGCCAGTGCTCAGGAGATCCAGGCATACCCACTGTGGGCACTGCTCACTGCCTGTGGATAGCATTACCTCCTGATCTACATGCAGGAAAGGTGTCACACAGCAGAGCTGGGCACTTCTCTTGCCTGAGCTGCGTTTAAGATGTTGCTTTCTGTGCTCTAACAGAGGGAGGTTCCCAAGAGCACATAAATATATTATAAGGCAGCAGAACACTCAATAATTAATTTTCAGCAAGGAGAAGGTTTTATTTCAACTGGAATGACATAAAAAGCCTTTTGGATTCTCACAGTCTGTAAGTGAAAAGCTGAGGTGATTCAGTCCAAAGACTGTTGTGCAGAAGGCTCAGACAACATGACCCAATCCCCATGCACCGACACTCTGATTCTATTTGGCAAAAACACAATTTTCTGTGCAGAAACTACAGAATATACCAAGCAACAGATGCCTTTTTAGTCCTTTCATCTTACTTTTCAACTAGGAATGGTCTTCCAGGTCTTTCATTCTTTCAGCCAGAGTTGCAGCTTCCCAGAGGATTATCTCACTCGTTTCCACCAACGGTGAGTGCTCTGCTCATATGTGTTGCTCCCTTTTCATATACAGTCGACTGGTGGTTGGGAAATTGAGTATTTAAAGTGTATTAAGGCAGGAATGGTTGATTTATGGTATTGCTGCCACTTTGCAAGTGTTGGGAACAGCTATATAATTCCTTTGATCAATTACCCAAATACAAATGGAAGTTCATGAAGGATTCACTGTCTTGGGACAACTGACTCAAATAACTCTAGCTAGGGACAAATAACTCTTTTCACCACCACTTTGAGGGGCAGAGGGCAGTGAAGCAGCTCTGCTTGTGTCAGGAAGATGCCTACATGCCACAGCTAGTTTAAGAGAACCAACAAAAGACATACGAGATTTGCTGAAAATATGCAAAACCTTCATGAGCAAGGGTAGTGCTACAAAGCTGGTTACCATGAGAACTTTTCTGCATGCAAAGATACATGGGGTTCTCACTGAATGACTTACAAGCTACTTATACTAAATTTCTCTCCTTATTTATTGTCTTTATTCGTTTCACTGCTCAAAACCCAACATCAGATAAATGACTACCTCTACACAGTGCACTGATTTTGTGACTGGGATTTTTAGTGCTTCCACTCTGTTACTTTGTCTGTCATCCCTGCCAAGTCCTGCCACAGCAGTATAGCTCAGCGTCACGGGGATAGGGCAATGCACACAGTGACTCTTCCTCACGCAGGCAGCACCTTCTTGCACCCCTCTTCCTCAGCTCTGCCCTACCAGACCAGCTGCCAGCAGTATGTGCCAGGGACAGACCCACTTGTCACCCAAGAGGCCGAGAGAGGCACAAGAAAGCTCAAACAGCCATGTAGCCCCCAGATGACAACCTAAAAATACCAATAAAAGCCAGCTGCACTGGCTCCTGGTGCCACTGTTGAGGCTAAAGCCAGAGAATTTTCATGTGAGGTTGGCACTCCCTCACCGATTTATCCAGCAGGTGTGGAATTTAGGGATGGAGAGGTTCTCTTTTTCCGAGCATGCTGTAATTAAAATGCAGTAATAAAGACCTAACTACTGTGTGACTGTGGGCCAGCAGCTAGGCTAGTGCCTCACAGCAAGGACTGAAGTGAGCTCGCCCCCTTTGCCCAGCAAATCCACCAGCAGTACGGGGTGAGAGGTGCTCCTGCAGCACCGGCTGGATCTCACTCCTGTTGTTTCTGTGATAGTTACAACAGCTTTTTTCCGGTTGCTCTTAGCCTGCTGATGTTTCTGGTGGGAAGAAGCCACCTCTATTTCATACCAGACTTCTGTGAATTTTTATGGCACCTATTTTAGAACTCATTTCAGTGAGTTTCCTCACATTTCTTGAGTCTGAAATGCTATGCGTTCCTGTAATAAGGATGCCACTCATAGCTAGGAGCATTTTTCCTACATTATTTATTCATTATTCTATGTGATGAATGTGGGATGTGTTATGAATCCATGGTAGGAGATCTGGAGGTAAACTCATTTGCTTTTAGTACTATGTGATTAAAAAGAGACTCTCTGCTTGCGTAGGCAATGAAGGTATTGAATTTCCCTTATCACCAAGATGGTGAAAAACTTGATTCCTTTCATTTCCTCCATCAAGGAAGCAATGACTGCCAGCACAAGCACATACAGTGTGATCTACTTAGAAGATACAGAGTTGCTAGACTAGATATGTTCTCATCACTTGCAAAACGAAGAGCCAGGAAGTAGGCATTTAAAGGATAACATCAAATATTTAGGAGATAAAATCTGCACAGAGTGTAAAATGAAAGATTTAATCTGAGTCTTACCTTACAGAGCTGGGTTTGTTTTCCTGTTTTCTACTATCTGCTGCTCAAATTCAAATGAAATGTTAGAAGATACTACATTTGGGTACAGGCAATATAGAGTTCAAAATTTCCTGGTTCAGGAATGTTGTCACTCAGGGTTTTGTTTCTGTCTGTGACAGAAGTGCAGGCCTTAACAACCAGGTGAGATGGTCAGAAGTTTCATGCAGGTTTAAAAGGGGATAAATGAAGACATCTTTTTGGTTTCTTTGTAGTCCTACAGCTTCACCCTACCCTTCCAACAAAATACCCCAAACCAAAAACCCACAAACCTCAGCCCACTTGATAAAACAGCCCGCCCTTTGTGAAGGTGAGCATGTGGCTGGCATTCAGGAACTGCAGGGTGACAGACACGTAATAATAGGACTGGTGTTCTTTGGCAAGGAGGATATCGGTACCTGCAGGCAGTACCAAGACTTTTGCCTGGGCATGCAATAGAGAACAAAAAAGAGATGGTGCTGCTTGGAGCACTGCCAGGATGTGCAGAGTATCTCAGAACCATGGAGATGGGAGGAAGAGTCGGATGGGCATGACCCAAATAGCCAAGAGATGGCAACACTCTTAGGCAGAAGGCAGTTCTTTTCCAGGTGGCCGATGCACTCATGGCGATTCAGTGGTCAGTCACAGTGGCCCTGGGAGGCACTGGAGGTATTGTGCACCAGTGTCCCAGGGGACAGACTGTGTGAATGTACTGCTGGGAGCATGGCTAGAAAATGCCCTGTGTGCCTCCACCGCTTGCTCAGCCCTTCTGTGCTCAGCCCTGGGCTCTCCCTCTGCTCCTCCCACCTTTGCCTGGGCCCCACAGCCCTGCTGTCACCTGCCCTGGGCAGAAACACACTCTCAGGGCCAAGGACTCAGTGGCAGTTGTTTTTGCCTAGAGCTTTCCTCTGCTTTGCTTGCATGGTTTCACTTCTGATCATGTTCACAATGTTCTCTTTAATGCATTGTGGCACTTTGTTTCTCAAAGTATTACTTGCACAGCTATTTTGCACAGTATCTTAGTGCTAGGAAAGAACTGGTATAGGAGGATCCAAGAGTGTAACGTCCTTTATTCAGCTGTCCCTGGAGGCTAGGAAGCCTCCAAGCTTCACATCCCAAGCTGCACAGAAATACTTGCTTTTAATGGCCTGATGCACAAAAATCCATGCTGGCTGCTGGAGTTAGGGTGTCTCCTCTGCTCCCAAGCCATGGACAGGCCAAGGAACCATCAGGCACAAAACACTGTAGATTGAAACTGGGACTCGAGCAAACACTAGTCCCACCAAGAGTAATGCACCACACACAGTTGTCAGCATTTTGGTTTTGGGCTAGCCTCCTGGCTTTTCCTGAGGGTGAGGAAGAAGTCCTGGTCTCCCACACTCAGCTTCTGCCCCAAGCCCATCCTGGCACTTGCAGACACTGTACAGACCGCAGACAGCAAACAGATCCCTCAGCCAGAGGCTTTCAGCAAGGTGCCAGTAATATTCCTCAGGGCAGTCCAGCAGTGGTGACAGCTGAGACAGCCACTGTGTGAAGCCTCACAACCTACAGCAGTGAGGAGCAGGCGAGGCTGCTGAGGGTCACAGAAGGATGGTGGCTCCATCCATCTCAGCTGCTTCTAGAGTAGCTTGTGGAAAGTTACAGCACCACACCCTCGACTCCAGCATCCACAACCACTGGGTAAGAAACAGCCTCGTGGCTGCCAACAGACTGAAGGTGGGTGGAGAAACAACTTTTCCTCTTATGGCTTTCGATATGGTGGGAAGGGAAGGACAGAAGAAGCAGTTGGGATATGTGTATCTTTAATCACCCCAGAGTAATTGGGAATTGATGCCTGGGAATCAGCCCCATTAAAAGGAGTGAAATTTCAAACTGTATAAGAAATGAAAGTATATTGGTATAGCTTTCTGAGCACAACTTCGCCAGTGGAAATTCCCTCTCCTGCTAACAAATAGTGGGAGGTTTTTTTACTTTGGTGTCAGGAATTGAACTCTGAAGACAAATTTTCAATTGCTATGCTTTGAAAGGATGCAAACAAAAAAAAAAATTCAACAAAAGAACCCCCCAAAAGGCCCATGGTGGGAATACAGAGCTGTACAACATTTTGGTATACAGTTAATAAATTTATCTAAGAATAGAAGACATAATTTTTCTTTTAAAAAGGTCAAGTTTAACTAACACAAATATACTATGCTGGAGAGCACGTGCAAATCCAGTGAAATCACTGTTAGCCAAACACCAGCTCCTACTGGCTATGCAATCACTTAATATGGTTATGGGCTGGAAGCATGGTTTTCAGGAAGACAATTTATAATTTGTAGATAAGCCACGGGACTATAGAACTGCAGAAGCAGAGTGAGAAAGACACACAGGTACCACAGCTAAATCCAGGAACACCTTTGCCAATTTTTTCCGCTGAAGGAGAGGACATAGAGAAAAGGGACAAAGAAGGAAGGAGTTCAAAAAGCTGGTTGTGTAGCATCAGCTAAATTAAACCCCTGGCCCAGGTAAGCCTCAGCAGCCGTGTAGGAGGCCTGAGAGAGACGCCTCCTGACAGAAAGAGATGCTGAAACCCTAAATGAAAGTTGTAGTTCACCTGAAGGTGAAAATCTCTTTCTCAGAAAAGATCCTAGATAATTTTCTGACAAGACATTTTGTACAATCTCAGTGAAGTTAAGCAATTTACTGGTAGAGGCAGAAATCACCATCAGTCATAATTTCCTCTTGATCTAAAAACTCTGTTCATGTGTGGAGCTGGTAGGGCCCATTTCACCAGCAAACACTTGGCAGCCACATAACTCTTTTGTGAGTATTTGAGAGTTGAGAAAACTCAGGCACAGATGAGGAACAGGTTTACCCAAAAAGGTTTGTCATCAGACAAATCCATGGCATTGAATGGAAGGCAGTGATTTCTTGCTGAAGCTACTTGGCAAAATGTCCTCTCAAGGCAGAAGCTGAGCATGGTGGTGCAATTGCCAGCAGGGCACTGCCTGACAAGTTCTCTGCCACATGGAAAACACTTTACTCCTCCTGACAGTAAGTCAGTCTTTAAAGAGGAGGAAAAATGTTTAAAGATGACACAATAAAATAAACACAAATTACTGCAGCTTGTGCTCAGTCGCCTTATGCAAATCCCAGGGCGTGTTCTACATCGTGTGCCCTCTCGTTACAAAATAAACCCTCAGCAACTTTCCTCATCAGCAGAATTTCGGCAATCCAGGAAAATAAAGTGCACTAAAAGCTGAGAATCTCATTCATAGAGTAACGTAAAAGGAGAACACTTCGGTATTTTTGTTTATTTTTCTTTTAGTGCAACAACAGCCTGACTGTAAAAGCTGCACAGCCAGGTGGTGAAGACATCATTTGATGCTGATGGGGATGGGGTCCTGGCCTGTGATGTGTGGCATGGAGCAGCCACATCTCCTCAGCAGGAGATGGGGTTTCTGCCTCCATCACCATTCCCACGGCTCAGGGAGGAGATGAGCATCTGGAAGCTCCCCTCCTGGCTCCTCCTGTATCCCACATGGCATCTATCTCCCACTGTGGCACCATGCTGGGAGCTGTTGCTGGCTGCTACCCTACACAGAATGGGGATGTTAGTTAAGGACAGAAGTACAAAGGAAAAACATAGAAGCCTAGAAAATTAAAATGGGGTTGGAAGAGACAGAATCACAAAATTACAGAACTGTTAGGGTTGGAAGAGACCTCTGGAGATCATCTACTCCAACCTCTCTGCCAAGGCAGGGTCACCTAGAGCAGGTGACACAGGAACGCGTCCAGGTGGGTTTGGAATGTCTCCAAAGGAGACTACATGACTCTGGAACAGAGCCTGTTCCAGTGCTCTGCCACCCTCAATGTAAAGAAGTTCTTCCTCATGTTGAAGTGAAACTTCTTGTGATTTAGTTTATGGGCATTGCTCCTCATCCTGTCACTGGGCACCACTGAAAGAGTCTGGCCCCATCCTCTTGGCACCCGCCCTGGAGATATTTACATGCATTAACGAGAGCCCCTCTTCAGTCTTCTCTCCTCCAGACTAAACAGGTCCAGCTCCCGTAGGCTCTCCTCATAAGAGAGATGCTCCAGACCCAAATCACCTTTGTGGCCTCCACTGGACCCTCTCCAGTAGCTCCTTGTCTTTCTTGCACTGAGGAGCCCAGAACTGGACACAGCCCTCACCAGGGCTCAGCAGACAGGGATGATCTCCTCTCTTGACCTGCTGGCCACACTGTTCCCAATGCATCCTAGGATACCATTGGCCCTCCTGACCACAACTGCCAGCTCATAGTCAGCTTGTCACCCACCAGGACTCGCAGGTCCTTCTCCGCTTTCTGGTAGGTCAGCCTCCAACCTGTGGTGGTACTTGAGGTTTTTCCTCACCAGGTGCAAGACTCTGCACTTTGCCTTGTTGAACCTCATTAGAATGTTTCTCTCCACACAATTCTCCAGCCTACAGATGTTATTCCAGACCTGCAGAAGTTACTTCTGCCCCAAGGCGAGACCACTCTAAGCAGATGTTGGCTAAATTGTTCCCTAAGACCTCGGGTTATAGGGATCTTGGCCTTTCTCAGCAGCCTGTCCCAGTGCTCCGTGATCTCCACCCTTAAAAAATGTTGCCTAAAATCTAAGCCAGCTCTGTCCTGCTGCAGTTGAAAACTAAACATCGATGCAATGTTTACTTTTAGCAAATATGTTGAATTTATGTACATTTTAAGGGAAATAGATTGATTAGGGATTTTTTTTCATTATTTTTCTTGAGCAAGATATTTAGGAAGCCCTTACTTGCAATTACGTCAAGCCTTTCCCCTGAATTTTGTTGACAGTCACTTGTCAAAGGGACAACACAAGAGCAAAGATTGATTCAGGAAACAAAAATGCGTACTTGTCCAAAAGAGTTATGATTTTGAGTATGACACCCCCTTTCTTAAGTTAAATGAATGTTGTGGTTTCATATCACACCCTCAGCTTCACAATAGAAATGGACTGCAGAGCAGAACATTCTGGGCTTTTGCCAAGGGGTGGATGCAATGCGTTGGTCAGACAGGTTCACTGCAGACTAGTTGGCTCTGGGACCCAACCAGGTAAGCAGCAGGATGCTTGCCATTTGTGAGCAGCCCCCTTGATGAAATCAAGGCACAGCTGCTCCCAATCTCCCAGCCCAGTGCTGCCTGGCACCCCACAAAGCAGCTTTCTCCCTGTTTCCAATGCCCCTCTGTGCCCTGTCAGGGGCTCCTCCCACATTGTCCTGTCCTGACCTCACAGCTGGGTCTGCATTAAAAAAAACCCCAACTCCAAATGAACCACACCTGATACTTGTTGCTGCCAGGAGGGGAAGTTTGGGATGCTTAAGTGTTGCTGCAGCCCCCGTGCTTGGCACTGGTTCAGCTCTGCTTGTAGCTGGCCACTCATGATAGCAAAACATCTGACATTGTGCTGTACATGAGCTGTAACAAGCACACAAGCTGCTAGGAGGTATAGGGCATGGCAGAGAGCAATCATGTCTGGATGAAGCAGTTTTGAGTGGGTCTTGGTGGGAAAACTCTTTTTGTATGTGATATAGAAGGGCAGAACTTAGGCTATTTTTGGTGGGGAATGAATTGGTTAATTCAGGGGAATAACATCTCGAATCAGCTGTTGCTGGTAGTTTTCATAAGAAAAGGAAATACTTTACATAAGTAAAGGCTTACTAAAACTAGTAATAAGGAAAATAGAAGACAGGGAGGTTCATACGTAAGCCAGCCCGCATTCAAGGATGTGCAATGCCCAGCTGCAAATGCTAGAGCTCTCCAAGTAAGTGCAGAGAGATGATGCTATGTGGTATTGCTTTCGCTATTTGCTGCTTAGAAATGTCTCACTGAGAAAATCAAGGGGAGTCGTAAAATAACAGTGAGCTGTTTATTTGCATGACTGTCCCAGCAGGAGAGTGCTGGTTTGCACGCGATTTGAAATCCCAGGGAGGATGGGGTATAAACCAGGGAATGCTCATCCAAGATTGCAAAGTATGTTCCAGCAACCCTAGCAGCTCCCAGGGGAGAAAAACTCTCATAAATGAATGTTTTACTTGTCTCACTAGTATCGCATGGAGTTTTTGACACAGGGCTTTTCTGTGCGTTATCAAGATTTTGGCTGATGTAAAATGTTTCTTAAAGCTTTTTGAAAGCCATTTCTCCATGGCAATAAGAGGTAGGACTCAGAATGACTATTAGGGCCCTACTGCTGCTGGCTTGCTTCACGAGGGTGTGAAGCTCGGTTTCTGTAGGAGATGGGAATGGTTATTCCTCACTAGCACATGGTATGGCAGAGCTGTTGATGTCTGACTGTGTTTGAGTACTTTCTTTAGCCTCTCATTCAGTGCCTGGTGGATCACACAGCACTCACCTTGCCATGGCAAAGTGTCATCAGCGCCCTGGAGCAGCAACCTCAGCTGCTCCCAAGGTAGGTAAATTAGGCACTCTGGGTTTACTCTCTGCATTTGGCTGTGACCTTAGCACCTCACATTCCTGCCTGCTCCATGGGATGGTCAGAGCTGCCAAAGCTCTTATCCTAAAGCCAGTTTTCCTTTGGTTTCACAGTTAGTCTCTGCCTCCATCTCCCTCAACATATCTACGCAAGTACACTTTGTGCTTAATGCATCATTTTGGCATGTGAAGTGTTTCATTGATCTAGGATATGTTATGGATGTTCGAAGAGTCATCCTAGAAGGTATGCTTCCCATCTTGCATGCCAGTCCCTGAATTTAACTCAGGCTGCGGAAGTAAGTCTCTGAGTGTGTGAGTGCAAATGAACCCATGGATTACAGTGCCTCAGTCTCACCAGGATGAATGTGTATTCCATTGCCATGCAATGTTCTGCTGTGAGAGCCTGGGCGTCCAAGAAAGAGCGCAGAACAGCAAGCAGTTAAGACAAGGTGTTTAAAAAAAAAATCATCAAATATGTAATCATCCTAAAGTACACAAAGTTCTTCCCCATTAAGGAAGAAGAGCCCCAGGATCAGCATAAAGATTTGGGCTGTTACATGATGTTCTCCATCTTTGAATTAATCCGTGTGCCAGGAGCAAAGTCAGTGCAGCTGTGCCGGAGCTGCTGCGCGTGTTTCCAAGCCGTGTGGCTGGCAGGCACCGAGGGAAGTCATCTTCAGCAGCACAGCTGAGGACTGAAGGCAAGTCTGTGTGAAGGGATCTCAAACCATCAACACCCTTGCTTCACATGGCAGGCATTTCAACCAGCAGTGAAAAGCAGCTGCTGGGGGAACTCCTTCAGGACACCCCAGCTCTGCAGAAAGCTTTCAGGAATCAGGAGAGGACATTTATTACGTATTTGTGCTATTGCATCATTTAGGAACACTAGTCAAAACTCCTTCTTTTTTATACCTGTGTCAGCTTGGCTCTCTTGGCAGAACATTGCAGCTTTTAGACAAGAAAATTCTAGGATTCTGTATTAAGATTTATACTCCTGACCAGATAAAGTTAGAGGGGTCATCTTTATGTATGACGTGTGGTATATTAAAGTTAGGGGAGCCAGATTCCAGTAGTTCAAACTATAGCTACAAAATCTGTGCCTCTCCTCAAACTGAGTTTCTGGAGCAGCCGAGGTAACTTTTTGCTCAGTCTTCATTAAATGAGGGAGCTCTGAACTCCATGGCCTGTGTTCACAGATCCTGAGTGTAATTGTATGTAATTTCTGACTGTGATAAAGAATCTTTAACTGTAAAATGCACTACGGAAACGCATCAGAGATAAGATCAAAATAACTTGAAATTGGAACACTTGAAAACTTGGCAGAGAATCCACTTAGGAAGTTTACATGGCAGGGAGGAGTGTGATCCCCCAAATGCTGGGGATTGCATTTCCAAAATTACAGCAGGGATATGCAATAACAACTCCATAATATTTTGATTAGGAAGGAAGCAAATAACATACTGCAGGATGCTGCTGTCATAGCACACCCCTTGGCAACACCCTCTTTAAAGAAAAAAAAAAGGAAAAAAGAAAAGGTGGGGAAAAAGGAAATCATCCCACTGCTTAGAGAGGGGTAGAAGTCAATGCTTGGAGAAGGCATTTGTAGGCTTTCCTTCCCTTACCACCATTTTCCTCTTTGAACCCATCAAACAGAAATCCATGTTTACAAAAACCCAGTTGTAGCCAAGTAGAAAAACTCATCTTCAAGTCTGCTGCAGCCAGCAACGGTTTCTTTGGGATCTAACTAGTCTAACAGGCCTTCCTCCCCTTTCATGGAAATTCTCAATGTTCTTTATTTCTGGTAAATCTCATTAACTCAGCACACACCTTTCACTGGCTCCAGGCTCTCACACAGTGACATGCAGAGAGGAGAACTCAGTTATAATGATCATTTGTGATAGTTTTTGGGGTTGAGAACATTTGAGACTGAGGCTGAAGGTGCAGCTGTAGCAGGAACTGTTCTGGCTTTGTGGGCTGACTTTTTCTTGAAACCAGGGTGTTAAAATAGCGCTATCAGTTCCTCTCTCATGAGTGCCCACCACATCACCTAAAATAGAAGAATGTCCCAAAGGCCATGTGTCTGCCCAGGGCACAGCAGGAAGCTGGTGTGCTATTCTTTCGAACACTGCAGTATCAGCATTCTCCACATCTGGGTTCTGTTTTCATCCTGCAGGGACTTTCTTGATGCATGTCATGACATATCTTAAACATTAAAAAAACCCCTTAATGTAGGTCCACAAAATATTTCCAAATACTAGACTGGGAAATAGAAGTCATAATTCTATTATTAAAAAATAATAAATGCAATTGAGAAATTGATTTCATAGCACACAATAATTCTTCCACGTCTTATCCCAGTTAATATCTTAATGTGATAGTTACCTATTTCTTATCTGTGTGATGGGGGCTAATGATTCAATCACCCTTTTTCTGTCTAGCATTCCCCATTACTCCATGGTTACAAGCCACGCTCTTCTCTTGAGATATCTAAAGGATTAGTATTGTTAGGATAAACTCTGCAGTATTACTCAACTCCCAGCACACATGACTTGGTTTTAGTCTGCTGCTTCCCACCCAAAGAAGAGCTTCTGTGCTCAAAAACATGTGTTTCACATTTTCAGTTATATCTGTAGGCTGAAAAGAGAAGGTCCCCTTCAGCCTTGTCTCACCGCAAGTATTAATTTGATACTCTAAACTTATTAACTAGCATCATTGTTAGCTCGGAGCAGTTTTAATGTGGGAGTGAGAATATGTCCTTCTCTCCTGTAAGGAGTCTCATTTCAGACAGAGCAACTACCTCACACTGAGAGAACAGACTTGGAAGATGCTGAAATTAAGAACAGCTGGGTTATATTCCTGACCCCTCCATTTTACAGCTTATATAATTAGACATAATGACAAAGTTAGTACTTGGTGTATCTGGCATCCAGTCCTCCCACAGATTTCAGCAACAGTGTGGATTCGTGGCTTTTCCAGGTTCTCCTCTCTAAGTACTTCTATTGCTAAATACTGAATGTCAGCAGTCAGCAAGTAAAACCACTCACAGATATCCAGCAGGAAGCCTTTCAATCCAAACCAAACATTTTGTCTTATTTTCAACACCTCAACACTGTCTTTTAGCCATAACTAATCTACTTGTAGTAGGTCACTAGATAATATACAGGTTACCAATTACACTGTCTTTATATCATCCTCCAAAGTAGAAGAGGCTCCAAAATTAATTTTACCAGTCCTGAATCCCTCATGACTATTCTTGCAATGCTAATGAAGTGGCAGAGGGAACAAAGGGGAACGAAGATTTTCAGAATCACAAGAGTTGTTACTAACATAAGTTTAGGCACATAAAAAGAAAGTGAGTGAAGTGCAGTGGAAACCTACTACAAAGATCTCAAAGAGTGTTGTGAAATCAGAATTTCGCCTGCTTTTTTGTGTTGTCCTGTGTGCTTGTGCATAATGGAAAGGCTAAAAAAGCTAACATCAAACCCGAACAAAGGCTGTTTGACCCACAAGGTAACTTTGGTGGAACCTGCCCTCCTTAGTCCACTGGCAGCACTGAGACTTGGACCAGCCAAAGCTCCTCAAGGGTTATAGGCATCAATATTTTCACCCCCACAAATTATCACCAGTGACTTCCAGAGAGGCTGCCGAATATCTCAGCGCCTCTCAGATATGCGGTCATTTTCAGTGCAGCAGCCTGGTGTCCCCAGGCAGTAGGAGGAGCCTCCTTCACAGGATAAAGTCATTTATATGGGCCTTATGGTAGTCCTGTCCACCCTGGTGTTGACACTAGCACCCATCTACTCCCACAAAGAGCCCATTGATGGAGCTCAATCAGGAAAACCTAAGCTACAGAACAATTTCCCTGAGCAGCTGGGTCTTCTGGGTGGGTTCTTGGACTCGTAACACATGCACCAGCATGTGGGTAATTGCACATGCACAAAGCAGCTGTGCTACTTTGTTATTCAACATTTACAATTGTCAGGAATGCTGGGCCCACCTAAATCCTCTTGGAGCTCCGGCCTTTAATTAGCAACATGTCCAAAATACTTTGAGTGCTTCTGGATAGCTATAGGTGCTTACAGACAATGCTGGATGGTGCCAGAAGCCTTGTCCTGCAAAGGGAAATGTAGCTGGCTGTTAATGAGTGTCACGGGTACTTAGGCTCACTCAAACAAGCTAACAAATTAATTTCTATTGACATCCCCATTTATAGCTTCTCTGTGTATTTAACAAAGGAACATCAGTGGTAAAATAATGACAGAAAAAGACAGGACTTGCATTAAACTATTGTGGCTAATGAGCACAAAATCAGGAACTGAAGGTAATGAGACCAAAGTCAGCTTCCTCCAGATCATGCCAAACCTTGACCACAGTAATAAGGAGGTACAAGTTGAACAAATGTGGAGGAGCACTACCATGAATATACTAGACTACAGCTGTATATCCCAGTGCATTTACTTTCCACTTGAGCATAAAGCTCTTCGCTGTGCAGGATCAGGCCAGTGTTAACAGAAAATCATCGACCTTTTCCTGGTACCCAGTGCTGTTCCCTGCTCTGCATTGCTTTTCATCCTCTTCCGCCTTCTGAAAATGGGTATTTCTAGGACATGAGCAGTCTCTGGGCAGTGGGTAGCTGCCTGCACAGGTACAGGGCCAGCACAGAGCATCCACACTGCAGCTACCAGCAGTAGCCATGCTTCTGCTCTGCTGGGGAGCTGCTCTCTTATAAAAACCACAGCTCTCAGAAAAACATCTCACACAAGATGTCAAATGCCTTGCTTATAGGCTGACACATTATCTGAACAAAAACATATTTATGTAGCCTATCTTGCACTTTAATTTGATGTACTGCAACATCCCAGCATGGCTTTTTTGGCTTCAGTTGATAATCGTGCTAATTTTTCCATATAAGTTAAGCTGTGTAATGCTTAGGGACAAAACCAGTCATATTATGGTGTGTATTAGAGTCATGTTGTACAAATATTATGAACAAATCTCATTGTGATGATCATCAGTGGCATTTCTAATAGCAAGCAAATAGGAAGGCATTGGAAATATGGCAGGATTTTTTTCTCTGCAGAGTCAGGAACGGGAGTTGGAATTGGTCCATCCAGGCACAGTAGCTTGGAGGCTCATTTTTGTACGGCTGCTGATGGCTCGTCCTCTTGTCTTCCCCAAATGTGTTTCTCTAGACACTATGTAATAGCTTGGGAAGAGTCTCACAGAGACAAACTTGTCCCTCTGAATTAGTGGGCAGGAGGTCACATCATCTGTGAGGAGGTGGGCATGAGATTCGAGCCCAACAGGGGGTAAGCCTGTAATGAAAGTGGTCTCTGTAGGAGCCAAACTCTGGTGACCTATGGCTAAAAGAAGAGTCTATGTAAGTTTTGAGAAGGATTGTTACCTTTCAATTCCTTGTTTCATGTAGCTGCACAGGAGATACACTCAACAGAGTGCAGAAACCTCGGCAATAACTGCAATGACTGCAGACAGAACTAGCAGGGTTTGGCTTCATCTGAGAAAAGATCTGGATCCCCTGTCAGTGGGCTTGAAACTCAGGCTCCCTCAAAGGGGTCAACTGTGATTGTTACTAAAGAGGTCACAGCAAGTTTAACCTTCGGCAGACAGAGCAGGATGTTTTAGTCCTTTGTCCCTTTAGGGCCTCATCTAAACCAAGGCTGGGAGGAATTACACCACTCTCCTTCAGCTTCAGGGTGGTTTGTTTGTTTTGGGTTCTTTCACATTCAAGGACATAAATGCCGGACAAATTGTACCTAATTCTACATAATCTGGGGGTAGCTGAGCACCAGATATATCACACTGAAAGTCCCAACCCCTAGAGTACCTTATTCTCTTCCCCCTCAAAGGGGGGAAACATTCCTATGGGAGACTTTAGGATTTTGTGCCGCATCTTTGATGAACCTGTTACAAGTCCACCAGTGGGGAAAGTAAGCAGTCGTAGTCTCTGGTGGGACTCACAACAACTGGAAGGAAAAGGTGGAAGGTTTATCTCACAGGGCAGGGAGCATGGACCACTCAATCCCCTGACTGTTTGCTGCAGCAAAAATGTGCCACCAAAGAGCCGTGACCACCAGACTTGCTCTATATTGTGTTAGTAATTCAAGTGGATTTAGCAGCACATATAGGTTTATCATGCATGCAATTGATTTGCATTTGTTGAGCCTTATCCTGCTTCCAATTGGATACTTGCAACACCAACCTGCATATTTCTCTTCAGACATACTGTTTCTATGTGACTGAACAATTCTCATGAAGTAACTGAGACAAAAAAATGGCCTCATTTTTGGCACTTTCTATGGAGAGCTTGATTAGAGAGGTCTGGCATAAACAACTCACCATCTCTGCCCCAGCCACACTGTAATGTTTCTACACAAATGAAATCATAAGTTGGACACGCATTTTTGCCCTGAAGGAATAAATGCCCCCCCAATCCCATCTGCCACCACAGCAAGAGGGTTTTGAGCTTCCGCTTTTCAGCAACAGCAAGAGCAAAACCTGCAAAAGAACTGAAAAACCAGAGTAGAGAGCAATTTCAGGGGATTTTCCAGGGCTGTGTGGAAGGGCAGCTACCCCATTCCTCTCCAGGGGGAGGTACAGCACCCCCAGACCCCCCACTCCCACGGGTGTGCCCACCAGAGCACCCTGCCAGCCCTCGGTGCACACACAGCACGGCCACCTTGCTCACGTTACTGTCATACACACACACTGAGCCCATGCTGGAAAAAACTTGAGCTTAGAAGAGCCTTGAAATCTGGTTTTGCCACTGTTCGTTTTTTCTAAAGTAAATTACATTTAATGAAAATACCTGAGACACAAAGTACCTTGTTTTCATTTTAATTAGCAATTATGGTTGCTAATTAAGGCAATACCAAAATAATTGTGTCATAGTACAAAGGTAAATGCCCATGTTTCTCTGTGCCAGATAAACAAGATTATGATATTCAGCCATAGTCCCAGAACAGATAATACTCTACTAATAATTTTTGCAGGGCTTAATTTAATGTGTGTATGAGAGAGAAGAACTGCATAGCTTTTGATGTATGGTGAAAGCCACCATGTCATATAAAGATGGAGGGAGAGTTCACAACAGTCCCCTGTCCTAGAGCTGAAACACAATTAGCCAAATAATTGCCTTCAAGTGATCTCACATTCCTCAGTTTCTATAGTTTTAAAAATCTTCTTTGTATGTTAAAATAGATACACTACCTTATGTTTATATTATATGTATTAGATATAATCTACAATTCTGTTGGTATGAATTTTCTTTGTCTAGTGCCTTCACATAGACACATCTTTGACCATTTACCCAGGGAAGCACTCATTGAACAAGACTTATTTCCTGCAACCAACTATATAGTCTTTTTTTTTTTTTAAGAAGTAAAGAAAAGCATATCCTCCACAAAAGCTAATTCATGCAGCGTGACTCTTTGAATATATAGTCTAGCAATACACAAGTGTTGGAAGTAGCACAAAAGATCCTTGAAAACACTTCTAATTGATTAATTCAGCAGGGTAGCACCATGGAAATGATTGATTTTAGACTACCAGACCTCCCTCTGACCTTTTTAGAGCCTCTGTTGATGAGTACTTGAATGGAAAAAATTTAAATACAAATGGCAATGTAACAATAGCACCCAAATTCCCATCATTTTAATATATCAAACTGACTCAACAGGTTTAAGACGCCACAATGACCAAAGCTTTTTTTTTTTTTAATGTATCTTTAAAATAGTGAGAACTTTAATGTCAGTAGTAATGACTGATCTCAAATGACTGCTCTGACTCACAAATAATACGTGACTATGTTCTTAGCTAATGATGAGGTGTAACAAACCTGGTGATAATCACTATGAGAAAGGGTAGAAAAAAACACTGTAGTACATTTCTTTGAGGTCATCAGGTTAGTTTCCTGTATAATCGGGATTTACTGCAGGGTTTGCAAACCAATCCAAACCAAGGGCAGGTACCTTACCAATGCTTACTTAAACTGAAGCTGCCCTTATTTCGCCAATCAATGTAAAAACGTGGGCTGATATTTCTGCCACTCATCTGGAGTTTGGGGACAGGTGACAGTTGCACTGAAGACATACAATTATGAAATACCAAAATAAGAGAGGCTATTTCTAAGTGTTTGATCCTTCAGACTTGACTCAGGCAAACTCCCACTCCAGCGCTGGCCCACCTTCAGAAACCATGCAGATCTGCTGCAAAAGGAAGTGTTTTTCCTGCCCTTCCTTTGCCTGGAAAATGTTTGAACATAGTTTGTGGTTTTAGAAATAACCATGGTTTTTAGAAATAACCATTTCACTGTGCTTCCAGAGTACTTGTGAAATATTGATTTGCTGATGACAGAGGAGGCAGGCAGCCCTCACTCCACGGTAGAAGGATCACTGCTGTCTCCTGCCGTGAAGCAAACCTCTTCTTGATGAACTTAGGGCTTTTTGGAAGCTCCTTGGCTTCCCTGGGCCCCTGTCCTGAGCCAGGGCTGTGGGAGTGACATGGATTTCACGCACAGATGTCTGCACAGACAGCTGAGCAGTTGAGGGCTCAGCAGGGCAAGCAGGACACTTCCCAGTCCCCGGTTTGAGAGAGAAAGCAACCTTTGTCCTTCCTGACTACCCAATCTGATGTTAAATACACATCATATGCTTGGTGGGACCTGCCTAGATTAGCAAGGGAAAGCATGCAAACTCATGCTCATCAAAGGTATTTAGGTACCTTCCGCTGATATTTGCAAAGGGATTTCGGTTTTTTGACATCTCTTGAGGATCTGAACCTGCTAATGTGATTTCTCTTCACAGCTTCCAGTGGTTGCTGGATTTGACCAGCTCAGCTGTACTGTCTTACCCAACCTGTGCCATCAGGACCTGCAGCTGTGGAAAACATCACTAAACAAGTTACAAGTGTTTTTTCAGACGTCATGGTTGGGGCTTAGTCAGGCTGGGAGGGACTCAGTTTTATATGGATTTGTTTGTTTCAAAATCTACCAACTTGTTTCCTGCAACCTCAGCTCTGATTTATATTTGTATTCAAAATCTCTTGCCCTCGTGACTGTAATGCAAACTGTGAAAATTATTCATACAGTGTAACCAAGCAACATCTGCCCATGCTATGAGCTGCTTGAGGAAGTGTCAGTACTGATGTTCTCTGTCCTCTCTTTGCTGTCCCACAGAAAATGCATAGTGAGGAAGGGGAGAGTATCATTTCGTATGCACCTAAAAATGTTTCCAAGCAAATGATCTAAGCAGAAAGCATTTCAGTTTGGAGTGAGGAGTGGCCCCTCCTAGAGAAGTCCATCCTTCCCTTCTACTAGCTGGCCCATCAGCTAGGAGGGATTGCCCTGGACTGTGAATCAAGCATCTCCTGTGGAAATTCCTCTCTGCATGTTTGCTGCCCTTCTCTGTGGCCGCTGGTCACTGTGCAGGGGGGTCCGCTAGTTGGCAAAACGCTGTGATGCTTTTCTCCTTATCCTTTATCTCCTGACAGCTTACAGCTTTCCGGCTGCATGTCAGAGAGAGACCAGGCTGGCTGGGCTGGGCTCATTAGCTCTGCATCCCACCTGCATATTGCACAGAAATGGGATTTTTCTGTGATACTCCTCTAAGTCCTTGCTGTTGGAGGCCATGGCAGTACACTCCTCAATATTCAGCAGGTAACCGTCTTCTTGGGGCTGGAATAATTTAAATTTTTTTCTCAGTACAGGTGCATAGGAAGCACCACGAAAGTATGTGCCTGAGCCAAGCTCCCCAGTCAGTCCCTGTTAGCAGTCACACCGGCTCATGAGATTGTACAAAGGGCAATCGGAAATGGCTTAATCAAGCTTACTACCACAAGCACAGCGTTATTGAGCAATAAACAGTTCACTCAAGAGCTGTGGGTTTATCTCATGTGTGTAAAAAGGACTAACAGAATGACAGTTTTCATTATAGAGATATCATCAGCTAACACTCAGCATCAAGAAGATGGCAATGGGGTTGAAACTAGGTCCCTTCCAACCCAAACCATTCGGTGATTGAACCAGAGGGTGGTCAGGCACTGGAACAGGCTCCTCAGGGAAGTGGTCACAGCACCAGCCCGACAGAGTTCAAGAAGGATTTGGACAATGCCCTCAGGCACATGGTGTGACTCTTGGGGCTGTTCTGTCAGAGCCAGGAGTTGGACTCAGTTATCCTCATGGGTCCCTTCCAACTCAGGATATTCTATGATTCTATAATAAAATGTGGTAGTTTCTCAATTCCAGCTGAAAAACTTCATGCAATGCTTCAGTGTTTCTAAAGAGCATCTGAGTATATCAAAATGCCCCCATATGCACGTGTAGGTAAAATATTAATTAGTTAAGTTTTAAATTACACTGGATTTATCCAGCACTCTTGCACTAGAAAAGCAAAGGAAATACAAGCAATTATAGGAAAACTGAATTGCTCTGTCTACACTCTTCTTAGAAGTTTATTTTTTTCTGCTTCAAGGTGATTTGACATTTTTGGGTTAGATTTTAGGAACTCGATGCGAAAGCCTGGCTTTGTACTGCCGCTCCAAACCAGAAATGATTCAATTATGCATCAGCCCATCCCCAAAACTAAACCCTCTCAGATACTGAACTCCCTTCAATACAGGTTTTAAATAGAAAGGGTAAGTAGGGTAAAGCTGGTTGTGGGAGTTACTTTATCTTCCATATTTTCCATAAGATGATTCCTCTGACCTGGCCAGATTCGGAGGCCCCTGTCTGTGTTTTCTGCTGCTGGGAGAGGCCAATATTCTTGCAGTGTGCGGATGATCAGGAGCAGGAAAGGGAGACACTTCTGCACTGCAGAGCTCTACTCCCTAACTGTGGGTCTATCTGCTACTCTGTTGAGATTTGGTGAATGCAACAGAAGCTGTTTTAATATAAGGGTTAAAATTTTATCTCACATTTTATATTAAATAAAAGGGCCTAGTTTCACTGATGTATGGTTGTGTGAAAGCATTACATGACTGTTCATCTTATGCAAAAGTACATAACAGATACTCCTACTAAGCAGTTTTGCAAACTTGCTGACAAGATTATTGCTATTATTTTACTGCAGACTTTTTCCTTGATAATTGGAATATATGTTTGTCTTTTTTTCAGTTTTGTCCTGGTGTTCTGAAATCTGTACGTTAAAAACAGAACTGGAAATTTGAGCTTCATTTCTGTATTGTTTTTGAATATGCTAGTTTGCATACAGAGAATTTACCCCAGCAATTTGATTTCAGCATCAGAGTAAGCAGTGAAACATTTTTGGAAGTGGAGAGCTTTGCTTGTCACAAACATGAAAGCACCTTTTGTTTGGGTATATTGGAAAATAACAGATACGAAAATTAGAAGTGAAGAGCTCACTTCAAAAAATTTGGCAACTCTAAGTAAAGTGAAAAGTATTTTTCAATTTTAATAGCATGATAGTAGTACATCACTGGAGGTCTGTATTCCTCTCAGAATCTGTGCGATGCATAGTGATATTCCTTTCAGCTGTCCATCACTTAGAAAGTAGCTGCTTTCCATTATTTAACATAATGCTTTACAAATACTTCTGTAACTCGGATTCTTCCCAAGAGGAACACCCAGTTCTTGCAGAGCTGCAAGAGTTCAGCCGTGGGCGACTGCAGCCCACGCTGGTTTTTGAAGGTGACTTGCAGAGAGGACTTCAGGATCCGGTGTCCTTCTTGGAAAGCTGCCACCAGCACTCAGAAGCTTTGAGAAATGCAACTTCTACCTACGGCACAGTATCATAATCCCCAAGGTATTAAAAACCATTTCACCATGAACACCATGCCACAGCGTCTACACCAGTGACATATTTATCCTGCTTGGGTTTAAGTTTTCATGCGACAAGGGCTAAATTTTGCTCTTTTTCATATTTTAAAATATAAGTGACATGCTTTTATCTGGACTTCTCAAACCAGCTGCTCAGTGTAGTGACCACTCCATGCCTGGTGACTGTACTATTGCTTTTAAGGCTCTTAGGTGTCCTGTGCATTTCTTCTGCCCTGATGTCCTCCAATCTGCATGGGCATAGCCTGTTCCTTCTCATCATTTTCTGTCTGCTTTCCAGCTTAGTTTTCCAATATATTGTTCCTTACTCTCATCAAAAGGATTAACAGAGCTCAAAGGCTTAACAAAAGTAGACATTATGTTTGGCACAGGTTTGCTGGTGCCTGTGCTGTAGACACTGTAACCACTTTGTTTAAATGACCAGCTTTGGAACAGCTCGTTATTATTTTCAGGTGACTGCTACGTCCTTACCTATTTTGTAAAAAAAGTGTTGAAACCCTCTTTAGAAGGCCACTGTAAGAGGGATTTATCTTGACTAATTTTATCCATCTAAGTTTTGGGACTAGATTAGGCCCATACAGTTCTCAGGGAGGAGAGCAGCAGGCAGTGATATGGCAATACAAAATGTTCAGATTGCTCCACTCCCTTTGTCTTCAGAGCAGGAGCTGAGGGTGTTATGCTCAGATCTGGAGGTTGGGCTGTGCCCTCTGCTTAGGAGAAGATGCTGTGGGGGCAGTTGCCATCTCCCCCATGTACTGCAAGGCTCACACTCCATCCCTAAGTACAGTCTAAGAGGGATTTAAATGACATTGGTCCTAGGCCCACTCGGGGATTTAATTCCTTTGGATTTAAATGACATTGGCCCTAGGCCCACTCAGGGATTTAATTCCTTTGGATTTAGGTATGGATTTTATTTTACCAAAGCTATTTAGTGCAAGGCATTAGGTAACGCAGCCTGCTCTGGAAATCTAGGCCTTGTGGGTTTTACTAATGACCAGCAGAACAGTGAAGTCCTCACTTTATGAATGTAACAGTTTTAACGCAATGAAAAAGAGAAACATTTTGTTGCTGGACAGAGTTATATCCTTGCAGTGCCCCTAGTCTTTGGCAAGCATAGTTTCATATCCAGGTGAAACTCGTATTAAGTCCCACAAGTGCTGGGAGAAGGTTGGTGACTGAACACCTTCCTTTTATTCAGCAGCTGTCTCCAAAGGTCAAGGCATCTTTAACAAGGCTTCACAGGACACATGTAAGCTTGTATGAGAGTGAGGAGCACTAGTGCCATCCCAGTAAGAGCCACCAGCACAACAGCTCTTAACTGAGGCTGAGTATGAGACCGCTACCATTCTGCTTGACAGTTACCAGATTTGCTGATAATTCAGCTGAGAAAGACAAAGGTTTTGTTGTGTCCAGAAGGATGACATGAAGGAGAGTTTGTTTATACGTTAAGCATATAATAATAAGGCAGAGTGTAGTCCTCTAAAGGAAGGTGTAAAACACAACAAACAAAATAACTACTGCTACTGGTTTAAGTTACCAAAGTTTTTGTCTGTTTTCCTCAGGTAATTGCAATTATCACCCATTTCCCTGGAATTCTTAATATTGTTACCTGTAAATTATTGCATGCTATCCCAAGTTATCTACCGCATTTTCATCACCAGCTGCCCTGCCAGGGGTCTGCTGCAGACTCACTATCAAGCTCTCAGGTTCCGTGGTTGTAATGAACAATGACAAAAAAGTTCCACCTTTTCTGAAATGCACTAAAAAATGAATGGTTGAGGGGTGATACTAAGAAAAATCAAACAAACCATGCAAATGTTCTTGAGGTAGTTTTGAAAGACATACTGATGTGAAATTCTCAGTACTTTAAACATTATTCAAAATGTACCTTGAATCCCATTATGATTTTCCAGTCACTGAAGGATTGAGTCTAAGCAGTGCATGGGTACAGAATTAACAAAAGCTCTGTAGGAAGAGGTTTTTCACAGCCATGGCTGAATATTAGTCATACTTGCATATTCTTCTTTCCACACGTCAAAGGTCTGAGGAGACAAAGAGCTGTGCCTTGGACAGTTTTGAAATCCATCAATCTCCACTGGTCCTGAAAGGGCCCCTCTGAGCGGAAATGTTTTTTGCCCACGCAAGTATCCCAGCACTACAAGGGGCACATGCCTTCAGGTACGTAACACTATGTTTTCCAAAGAACATTTCCCTGAGGTAAGAAGAAAAGTACAGCTATCCCATATTGCATGAAGTCTACGCCTTTGCAGGAAAATAATCTCCTTCTCTCTTTTCAAAACAAAAGCATAATTTAAAATTACGTTATTACCAAGAATGAGTAGGATAAACAGACCACTTTTTTTTAATTGACATTCAAGCATAGTTTAAATCTAGACTTGTCTATTAGCTTATAGATTATTTCCATTTATAAATATAAACAATATTCTTGCCTGCTTTCCCTAACACCAGTGACTCATATATTGGGGTTTTTTTCTATAAACCAATTGCACGTACAACAAAATAAGGTAAATTTTCATATTGTGAGGCTATGCAGTTCATGTACAAATTATGCTTTTGCCATTTTTCTTTTATACATGACATTACTGTTTCTGGTTTCTTTCTTTTCTCAGATTTTTCACGGCAATTGATTTTTTTTCAGTTGGAAACAAATTGAAATACAAAGCAGACCTTTTTCTTTCTAAATTGTACAGCCAGTTTGGATCAGAAATAATAAAGGACTCTTCATAACATTACTTTAGTAAGCCGTGCTGGTGAGGAGAAAATGTGCCTAACAATGAATACTTAATGAGATTTGATTAAAGCTTGCTGTTGATTCCTTGCCCTAAATGTTACAGGTTGTGAAAGTACATTAGCACCAGAGGATACAGCTTTTAAGGCCCACCCCTGCACAGTAAACACTATGCAATCGCAGATCGCAGATACCTGGCAGCACTCCAGGATAAGTTTGTGCTGATGACAGTCACTGCTGGCAAGGGCTGGACCCAGACATGCACCTGGACCAGGACCCAGAATCAGAACCAGAACCAGAATCAGACCCATCACAGTGCCATGGGTGGCCAGTGCTCATGGGGTGAGCATGTGGACAGATATCCTGTCTTGCCCCACAGCCCCGGCTGGGGTTATGGCTCTAAACAAATCACTAAATATTTCTGCTGTGGCTTCTCCAGCTCTTGCCTTTTACCAAACACTTTCAGCAATATGTGAAGAGATACAGATGGGCCCAACCCCGCAGAACTGCAGAGGCTGCTCACGACCAGAGACCTTGCAGCCTCTGAGTATTGGGCTGGCATGGCAAGCCAGCAAAAGCCATCCAAAACAGCCCTTGGCCACACAGCCAGCAGAATTTCCCTATTTGCTGACCGGCATCAGGGACATACAATCCTTTTTTCTTGGTGTGAACTCTTAATATTTTCTGTGCAAACCCCATCTGCTAAGTTTCAGGAGAACCCAGAGAAACCTCCTCCCCACAGATCCCCAGGGCCTTAACATGCATTGGTGGCCAGAAGCCAAGTACATTTGGGGGACTAGCAGCAAACAGCTGGTTTTCAGACTCTTCCCAACACAGTTTTAAGACTTGGTCCATGCAGTTTTTACTAACATGATCCAAACTCAGCTTCCAGCCTTGGCACGAGCAGGACCTATTAGCCTGTTTTCCTAAGGAACCATTATGCACTGTGATCATTAATATTTTTTAACCCACTGGCCAGCTTCAATCAAACCTAGCAGCCAGGCAGCAGTCTTGGAGACCCCAAGTTCCTACAAGGTTCATGAACCATATGTGTGGCTGGGACAGTGGAAATGAAAGGAAAAGCAGGCCAACCTGTATGGGACCTCAGAGAGCCCAGCGAGACTGAGGTGCTGTGGATGACCCGCTCCAGGAAGGCTTCACAATGTTTTTCCATCTGCATGGAAACAGGAGTGTCCAGAGGAAAAGCAGATTTCAGTATTTCCAGTGTCATTTTTTTACAGCAGTATCGTGAACTAACACTCTCTGTCCAGTGTCTCTCTGTTGGAACCAGCCCTTGCTGCGAGGTGAAAACGGAGAATTAATTCTGTGAATGCCAGAAGCCTCTCAGAGGGCTTCTCTGGTGCCAGCTGCAGTTGCTCCCCCTTGGTCGGGGGGACAGCCACATCCAGCCAGGCAGTGAGGAAAACGAGGAAACGATTGCTCTCTATTTGAAAACGTGCCTTTGTTCAAAGCAGTGTTTTTGCCACGAGCACACGTGCCTGCAGGGAGCTTCCTTCAGGGACTCACTGTAAAATGAGGCCACAAGGGCAGGCACAGAAGGACTGCAGAGTCCCCCGGCTGTTTCTTTGAATGGCTGCCTTAACAAGGAGGTACAATGGCAGCTTGTGCTCATAGAGACTTCGAAAACCAGCCAGCAGTAGCTTCCTCAGTAGATTTTTTTTTTTTTTTTTAATTCTAAACTGCACATTTTAAAACAGACGATTAGCATGTCTCCTGTAATAGCAGCAGTTCTGCAGCAGTGCCTCAGCAGAAGGCAGCTAAAGAGGACAAAATGAATCTGGACACAAGGAATTTGCAAGGAGCAGTCCTTCCTCAGGACCGGCCTCAGCACAGATCACAGAAAGCTGTGCTTCTTCACTGATGCAAGGTAAAGCAACCTAATTAAAGATGCCAGAAGTTATTTCTAGTAACAAAGCCAACAAACACTCTTCTGAGTGATTAGCATTTTTCAGACTCACTAAAAAATAAAAATATAAAATCTTTATCCCTTTCTTTTGGTTCAGTGCTGCAATGTTTCCCTAAGGCAGAGGCCAGCTAAAAAGAGGGGCTCTGTGAGATGTGCAAAGATAGCACCATTGTCAACCAAAGAAACCTCCTTCAATTATTCAGAGCATCTGCTGTTCTCAAATTTCTCATTCTTAGAGCTCCAGCTAAGTGGTGCATTTGGCAGTAGTTCTTATTAACTCACAGGACAGCACAAGTAAGGAACATATGTATCCACAAGATAATTAATGCTCAAAGTGAATATTGTGGTAAGAAGTTTCCATACACATTTGCAAACTATCTGCCAAATACATCTTTTTAAAGAGTAGGGAACTTCATATGGAAAAGGTGAATGTAATCCTAAGGAGACAGGAAACAAAACTGTTTCTATTTTTCTACTTCATTAACAGTGAGAAAATTGACCAAAATACTCACAAAGGTGCAAGCACTGAAAATCCATGAACACGGCATACAGTCAACTGACAACTAGGAAAATCAGTCTTTCTGACATCTACCAGTAATATTTTGCATCTGAAAGGCACACTGGAATTGAATTCACGGCAAAACAATATTTAAGAAGGTAGCTGTGAGAGCTTTGTGTCTATACTGCAATGCTATGAGTTAGAAAAATTCAAACAGACCTTGTTATCTCCATGGCTAAACTAAGACACTGAAATGGCGTTAACTTGATGCAGAGTTGACAGATAGCATGCTCATTTTATCATATTAATCCCTTTGCAGTGTATTCCTAATGGCATTCTCATTCCAAGATCCCTTTTACAATACATCACCTTGATGGGAGAAAGGATGCTTCATTTGGCCGACCAACCCAGCCCATCCTCCCAGGCCATTGCATTGCATCTCCTCAGGAGTGATTAGACACTACAGTTGACTGAACCAAAGAAATCCCCTCTGTTTCCTCAGTTGTCACAGACACTTTACCCTTTCTGTGTCTCTGCAGAACTGCTGGCAGCATTTCCTTCCAAGGTGCCAGCTGAAAGGCAGCCTGCATAGATCAGCTAGAAGTGGCTGGATCTCTATACACATGGTCTGTTAGGGAAGGCAAGCAAACTACCTCCAGTAAAACCATGGTGAAATGGTGAATATACCCTAGCAACTTGCAGTAAGGCTACATGTACATTTATATACATGTATGTGTATGTATACATTTATACACATATACATACATTAGTGATGTGCATGGTTTCTAACCAGACAAAGGAGTGGGCAGGTTCAGAGTGTTGTCTGCACTGTGATACTTCACAAACCACCGATCTGGTTATGTTCCTTTCAATCAAATTTTTTTGATTCCTGCAGCTGGTCAAAAAAGAGGAGTGGGTATTATCGTGCATTTTTCCTTATTCCCCTTTCACTGCACAAAGCATCCCGGCTTAAAACTCTCTCAGAAAAGTGAAAAAGTGCTCAGCCTTGTTAGGAAGCGGCCTTTTCAAACCATGCCGTCCCGAAGACGGTCCCCCAGCCGCAGGGCTCCGCCGAGTCTCGGGGCTGCTGGTGACACAGAGCCATAGCCGTGCCCTGCGCAGCCAGGCCCAGAGCCCTGGGGAGGGCAGCTGGGCTCAGCCCCGCCGCAGGGTCTCGCTCCATGGTGGCGGGACGTGCGCCAGGCACCGAGGGCAAAGGCAAGGGGGTGGGAAAGGGGGAAGGTGCGCGGGCAGATGAGACGCGACACTTACTGCAGAACTGCCTCCGCCTGACCCTGCAGCGCCAGAGCCGCGTCCGCACCCAGTGCAGGCACGGCGACAGGTCCATGGCTCGACGGGCCGGCCGTCCTGGGGGCCACCTGGCACGGCCCGCTCCCCGCCGGGCAAACCTGCGGCAGCCCCCGGCCAACCTCCGGGCCGCCGGCAGGATGCGGCGGGCGGCCACCGAGGCCCTGCCGTCCCTTTGTCGCCATGCCATGTTTTATGCATGAAGGTAATTTCATCCCGATTCTCCGCGCCTGGTGTCTACGTGAGCTCCTGCGACGTGGAGGAGCCACGGCATCAGTCCCTGGGGAGAGCGAGCTCAGGGGGAGGCAAGGAGGGAGCATCCCTCGTGGGGCAGGGGAGGGTGCCCATCGCAGGAACGGGGCCTTTCCCAGCCTCTGCGGAGTGGGCTGAAGTTTACACGTGTAAATCTGCAGGTGCTATGCTGCGGGGACCCTGGAACGAGGAAACATCCAAAGATACTAGGGAGCCCTGCAGAAACCCATGTGCACTCTGGTCACAAAATCATGGCCTGCGTTTGAAAGCTCAGCCCCGCTGCTGCCTTGTGAGGCAACAGGAGCATTTGAGGGCTATATAGCTTTAGCATGTCCACATCAGTGCTATGCTGGTAGGGGTGGTCAGCATTTCTCACATTCTAATTTCACTTTTGTTATACACGGTAATTCCCAGAGTGCCCCATGCAACACTGTCACTGCTGCCTGAGGCACTTCTTTTGTAACCTAACTAAAAGGCTCCTTCTCCGATGAGTTGACACAACCACAGAATTTCACAGAATAACCTGAGTCGGAAGGGATCCACAAGGATCATCGAGTCCAACTCCAAGCCCTACATAGGGATCATCAAGTCCAACTTCTGGCCTTGCACAGGACCATCCCCACGAGTCACACCACATGCCTGAGAGTATTGCCTAAGCACTTCTTGAACTCTGGCAGGCTTTGTGCTGTGACCACTTCCTTGGGGAGCCTGTTCCAGTGCCCAACCACCCTCTGGGTGAACAACCTTTTCCTAATATCCTGCCTAAACCTAGTCTGACACAACTTTAGGCTATTCCCTCAGGTCCTGTCACTGTTCACCACAGATAAGAGATCAGTGCCTGCTCCTCCTCTTCCCCTCACAAGGAAGCTGTACACTGCAATGATGTCTCCCCTCAGTCTCCTCTTCTCCAGGCTGAACAGACCAAGTGACCTCAGCCACTTGTCATGCAGCTTTCCCCTCAAGGCCCGTCAGCATATTCATTGCCCTTCGCTGGACGGTCTCTAATAGTTTAATATCTTTTTTATATTGTGGCACCCAAAGCTGCCCCCAGCACTCAAGGTGAGGCCGCCCCAGTGCAGAGCAGAGCAGGACAATCCCCTCCCTTGCCCGGCTGGCGATGCTGTGCCTGATGCCCGCCAGGACACCCTTGGCCCTCCTGGCTGCCAGGGCACTGCTCAGATTCAGATTCAACTTGACATGGACCAGAAACCCCTGGCCCTTTTCCACAGCGCTGGTTTCCAGTATCTCATTCCCCAGTCTGTACGTACATTTGGCAGTTTAGGCCCTGCTCTCATACCTTTAAGCTTTGCCTCAACAAATACATTTGTGGGGTTTACTTTAAATGTTCCTTATGTCACAAGAAAGAGGTTACCACACACACACACACACACATATACTACACACCCTTTACCAGGCAAGAGCAAATCTAAGACGTGGGTCTGGAGTACATAGGCTGTGTTGCAAATGTATAGGCTGTATCCTACCCAGCAGGATTCCTGAAGCTTTTCCCTTGCCACATGCAGCTGAGACCACTGAAGTCTGGACTTGAGGATAGCAAGCCCTGCCACATGTGCCAGTGTAACTGGAGAGTGGTGGATGGCCAGGTTTCAGGTTTCCTTGCCATTTGAATCTCACAGTAGGGTCATCCAAAGGGCCATCGTTGATTTTTTGCTCTTGACATAGGCAGGTAAATCTTGTGCTCTCATTGTAATGATAGTTACAGTGTAATGATAGCAGATGCATTTCAGCTTCATTTTAAAGCTCTTTTGATGAATCCTGATCTGGACTAAATGTAGCATTTTGAATCCCTATTGGGAATATGAAAAATTCAGTGTTATTTGCCCCTGAAGGTTGTGCTAAAGCCCAGGTGTAGCTCATCCACACTGGGAATTCACACTGGATTCTGCATGACAACTCCAAGCAGCCTAGAGACTTAAAACCAAACCCACAAATCACTGTCAAATCAAGATATGAAATTCCACAGGCACTCATTACATTTTGCCAAGCAACAGTCATGTCAGATTATTCATTTGGAGCTGATCAGAAATGAAAGTAATGGATGGTGCAGAAACACTTTGAAAAATATGAAGAATCCACGTTGAGTCTTGTGTCACTATGCATTTGGAGACTGGTCAGAGTGAATTGGTCACACACTCTGGTGGGCAACACTGCTGGTGTAACAGGGAGCAGCTGACCCAGGTTACGTTCCCCGACTTGCTTCCTGTATTTCAATGGGCACCATCACCTATTTCTCCTTCTGTCAAGAAGGACTCATCCTATGATGCTTAGGTGTGCTGAAACCATGGCTGTACCAGGGTGAAAGGGGTTCCCGGGTCACCATGTCTAGCCTCAGCTGCTTTGACAATCCCAGCGTATTTCTGGTCTTTAATAAATTATATCTCGGAATTAGGCTTCCTGTCCTCTTTTACTTGAGGAAGAAGGAAATAGGAGTGGAGGGGACTTTAGGTGGTGAAAATCACTTCTTGGTTAGAATTCAGCACAGCTGTGATCTCAGTGTCATCAATTATTTGCAGTGATGCTCATGCACATAATTTACAGCAATAAATGAGCTATAACAGCAGGTATGTGTGGGCTGGAAATAGAAATTAGACCTGAAATGAGAAAGGTATGACGGCTTTGGTATATTTCATGCTTTAATGGTGCTTATAATTGTCTTTTTAGAACCGTACAAACAAATAGAATAATGTAAGAGATGGGCTAGGTAGGATTCAATTTTGCTTGTTTAAGGAAAATACATTACAATGACAAGTATATTTGTGCTGATGATAGCTTCTTCAGCATTCGATGTTTGTCCTCCTCCCTTTTCTTTTTCTTTTTTAAACACAAACACACCTAAGCTTGGAACTAGCTGTTTGTAGATGTATTTTTACCTTAGAGTAGGCAGAAGTCATAATTTTTACACTTGATTGGTTCCAATTCAGTATTATTTTTTTCATAACATTCTGTTTGATTTGCGTGCGGTCCTCTGGCACTAGAGTGCAAAGGAGAGATTCAGAAAAGCTTAATTATGCACATCATTTTTGACACCACCACCCCTTCAATTTTCCTCCTGTAAATGAATGATGACATGTCAGAGTCACAAGGCAGGGCACTCAGCAAATGTGTCTTTCTGCATTTTCCTTTAGAACCTTGCTGGAGAGGAAGAGACATGCAGTTGCACAGAATAAACAGGAACTGTTGAGCTGGTTCACACCCAGTCCTGTAACTCCAACCTACAAGAAAAACCTTGGCAACAGCTAATGAAGGCATCAGCCAACAAAGGCAACATCTTTTAGTCATCACAGAGTTCCTAAGGTTAAATATAACTGCTCAGTCTGATGCTTGCCATTGACCTCCCAGTGCAATGTGGGTGTCTAGCAGCTGCTGATGTTCCTCTGGAAAGACAGAGACCTCCTGCGGATCATGACAACCACAAACTGATGCCTCAAGCCCTGACATGTGGCTCTTCTATTTTCTTCCTTAACATGCTGCTGGTAAACAAACACAGTTCATGAAATCTTTTCCTCAGCATAAGGGATCTGTTGTGGGGCTGTGTTCCCCCCAACACTCTAAAGGGCTTTGAGGTGCTCTGACTGCAATATAAGCAAGAATTTTTGAACTTAGCAAACCACAGCCCTGCTAAATGTAAGAGCATTGTACTTTGGCATGTCAAATTTCTATTTTGTTGTGCACTGGTATTCAATTTGTTTAATACTTGAAAGCAGTTGAGGTAGTGATTTTAGTGGATGTCAAGAGTACATGGTGCACTCTGTGACAGAATAAGGAGCATTTCAGAGAAAGCTTCCACTTAAGCCCCTCACTCAGTGTGCTTCAGTGCAATGATTCAGTTAGTTAAAGCACTGGCCAACAGGGTTTATAAATACTGCAGGGGAAAGGGGGAAAGGCAGGATTGCTGGCTCAGGATACAACCCTGGCCGCTCAGATCCCATACTGCAGTGCAGTGCTGTGCTCTTCTTGTGCCACCTACTGACCAGTTCCTCCTGGCATTCAGTTTGGAAACTGAACATTTTCCAGTTTATTTTTAAATGCAAGTATTTGATGTTGGATTTTGCCCAAGCAATTAATAGCTAGTGAACACAATTCATGCCTTGATAACATGCTCTAATTTAGAGCTGAACCACCCTATCCTGCACTAGCTGGCTCAGTGCAAGGAGGATGGGACAGGACAGGACAGGACGGTACGGGACAGGATGGGATTGTCTGTGTTATCCAGCATGTCAGGTCCAACAGTGCTTTCTCTCTTGAAATATATAATACCCTGCTGAAATCATTATGATTGCCCAGATGTTCAAAATCAGAAGCTACCTGGAGAGTTTGCCCTCTGTCCACAGGTGCCTTCTGGGACATGGCTGAGCTATGGCAAGGAGTTGACCTCTCATTCCCATATCAGGGAGTGGTATTGAAATGCAGCCTTCAGGTCCTCACCCATCCTCTGTGTTAATAGAGAAGCACTTTTCTTTTGGCTCTCCAACCCCCTGAAATTTGGAACTACCCTGCAGAATTAAGATAATACTTTGAACTTTTTTTAAATTAAAAGTCAAGGCAATGGCTAAATGGATGTGTGTGTCCCCCTGGAACATTTCTGAAATGCTTAAAAGTGGAAAACACATACCCTGTTCCTGTGTAGGTTTAGCTGTAAAGCTGCCCATTTGCATTTATCTTGGGTAGATGATGTTGGCCTAATGCTGTGAGTTGCTCTGCCAGTGGTGAAACAGGGGCTTAAACAATTGTAGTAGGCTCAGTATTAGTACTGCTTTGCAAATGTTTGTGACAGCCACTGTCTTGCTCACTCTGGCTGTGGCAGTTAACCTTCTGAAGGCTTCAGGTTAAAAAGAGTGATTCCAGCCCTCATCAAGAGCTGACTGGAACCTGTAAGGAGTAGCACACTGATAGGACAAGGCTGGGATTTGGAATCTTATATGACTGTGGCATCAATAAGTAATTTCTCCACAACAGTACCATCAGAGGACTGTGCAGGCTGTAGTAGGTGCCCAGTCAGAGCAGGTGGTTGTTGTTCTAGAGCTTCTCACGAGGAAAAGTGTGGTCAGAATGACATTCTTTTCTGCATATGATTTTAAATGATGACTTTGCTCTGGGCCCAAAGCAGCCTTGACCAGGCCAAGGCATGATGATGGAGAAATTGCTTCCAGCTGTAATTTTTACCTCCCACTTGAGCTCTCCTCCAGCTGTACATTTCAGTGGGGCCTCGACCTTTATGTGTATTTTAAAAAATATGTGGAAAATAAGCTTTTAGTTTTCTTCATTGCTAAATGGGCTGCCTCTTGCAACTTTTTATTAAATGGGAAGATATGGCAGGCTTATTCACCCTATAATAAAAGCATGATGTAAATTTCACATATTCTTTAAAGGAGATGACAAAGAGATCATGGATAAATTTTGTATTTCGGGACACAATATTTTCTTTCTAATTATTTAAGGTTCAGTATGTGATCTTAATTAATGTTTTCTTCTTGCATTTTACTTGTGGGCCTGCAGGCAATTTCTTCTAAAATTAATTGGATTAATCGTTCCAGAAATCTCAACTGGATGATCACATATATACTAAATATTTTTAGAAACAATTTCAAAGATTGGCAAGCATTTGGATTTTGTTGCCAATAAACTTGGCACACCACTGTACATGGAGAAGTTTTTTTAGGTAGCTATGAGAGATTTCCTGTTCTGTGCTCAACTATCCTACAGGACCTGCCACAAAGCACTGAACATGTGGGATTTAGAAATCATCTAATGCTTCCCATCTGCGTACATAGATTTGAGTCAAAAACACTGCAGGAAGCTCACCTCTGAAAAAAAAAGCTTTTAAACTAGGTTGCTGGCCCAGAATAACAGTGGGAGGCATGACAGTCATACCTCTTGAAATATTTATCTTAGCTTTTTCTCATCAAACATTGAAAATACAGCTGCACTACTTATGGGTCAATAAATAAATATTGTACTTAAGGCAAAATTCTGTTGTTTCCTTAATCTTTTCTGAAACTTCCTTTTTTCCACTTGCAGGCAGTTACCCAGTATAGTGAAACCAGTTCGTTAAGCCAGGCTTTCAGGCTATCCAGCCTTTCACAGGTGTGAGAGTCAAACCAGCTGCTAAACCCTTTCAGATGGATAAACTCAGGGTCTATAGGACTGTGTTTATGCTAAGGGGGATGCCTGAAATAGGAGTTGCTGTGAGAGTGGAGTTCAAATGGAAGCTCCCAGTATGACTTTACTGTAGTCTTCCTCCTTGGAAAGGTGCGCCCAAGCAAAACACCAGAAGGTACGCAGCAAATTTGTGTCTGTTAAGAACCTTTAGAACATTTCATTAGAATGCTTTTATTAGATAAGTAGGTCTCACTCTAAAGGCCTCTTAATTAAGAATAAGTATGATTTTAAGTGATGTCCATTTCCAAATTTATTGACCTGCTTTCAGTCTTTTCCTTTGAAGTCCGCTCCTTTACTTACTCTTTTAAAGTATCCTTTCTGATAGCCTTGTTAATCAACTCGTCTGTTAATTTCGTCTCAGATTTCCTGGGTTTAGCTGTACTCTGTATTCTTGTAACTATTCTTTTCTCTTCTTATTCTTTTTAAGTATATGCTGATTGCTAACACATCCAGCCCTGACTATATTTTATTATTCTGCATTTTTCTCTTTAAAGTTACCTTTTCGCAATTATGACTCCAGTACCAAACACAGCACTCCAGGGACTTCACAGCCCAGAAATTTATGTCTTTCTTTTTCAGAGTTATGCTTTTGCAAGCACTATGGTATATAGTCCCATATCAGGGACTGTGAGGGAAGCTCACACCCTGTTTGCATTTCAGTCTTCACAACTGATTTTCTATAAGTAAATTTATTTCCTTGGATTCAGATTATATATTTATATAATGATGATTATTACTATGCTTCCAGAATTTTTTATAATATTCCATAGAATAAGTAGTGGTTTATTATCTCCTATAATTATAACATACTTGGTTACCTTAAACCAGAGAAAGACGTAACATTTAGACTAAGATTTTTAAAGATGAGTTGTTATTGTTTACCACCCACTACCCCTTAAGATAAATTACCTGTTTTAATAATCCTGTCAGAAGGTGCTGCTCACCTCTTGGAATGGACATAAACAAAGAATCACCACCTCTTGTGGCTAATATTATATGGAGTCCCTGTGCAGTCGTTTGCCTTCATGATTTCTGACTATAAATCTGATGAAGACCCTAATGGCATGACTCAAAGCCAAAGAAAAGTCTAAATCTGTATTCTAACCTATTATATTCTCAAACTGAGGTTGCACAAGAGACCAGGTAGGAGACAAATGGGTTCAAATTACTTTATAGTTTGACAGAAACTTTTCCTTCCACTGGCTTATGACTCAGAACATTTCTGGGCATTGTTTCTGCCCTGCCTTGCTCCCCTCTGAAACTAATGACTGTATAAAAATAATCTTTTGGGCTTATTGCAGAGAATCAAAGGCTTGAACTCGGTGCACTGCTGTGAAGACACATCAGTGGTCATCCAGAAAACACAAACAAATCATTGAGTCTGAAAAATTATGTTTCGAAAGTAGTTTGCGTCAATCCCATAGGCACATTCTTTTCCTTCTGAAATCCTGAAACTTCCAAGCTTCAAAAGCTGAAACTTGAAAAATATGTTCCAAATATTTGTAATAAAATTACAAAAAGAGGCGTCCCATGTCTTCAGCAGAGTGATAGCACTTGCATCATGATGTAAACTGTGAGTTAGGCCTGAGTTTCTCTTCAAAATGAAGGCCTTGATCACAGCTTTATTGACAGCTTTCTGGTCTGAGACTTGGTTTGACATGTCACACAGCTTGCTCAGAGAATGATAGAAAAATTGAGATTAAAAGGGGCTTTTGGAGGGCATTTGGTCTAACTCCATGCTTGGATTGGGGTCAAATGACATTCTTCAGGGCCCTCTCCAACTATCCTTTGAAAGGTTTGTGTATCTTGGAACGATATGTGATGTCCAGAAGGGCTCCTGCACAAGCTAAATGTTCATGTGGAGCATGTTCATCCAAACTGAGAAGTTCAGAACAAGCATTGCCCTTTGCTTAGGAAAGAGGTTTGGATGAGTCTTTCAGCTCTTAAGTTCATAAAGGTTCATTAAAAGGTGATCTTAAAGCCCAAAAAGCAACAGACCTCGAAAATCTGGCTGAATGAAATCTCTGACTTCATTTGTTGCATGGGTTAAAGTGTCTAACATTGTCACTGTGGACAAATGGCCATTTACATCATTATAATTGTCACCCATGAAGAAGTCAGTGATTTTTTACCCTGGGCATCTTCAAGAGATGACTGTTGTACTTTGGGAGAAGTTATGCACTCTGCACAGGAGGCAAAACAGACTGAGCTTGAGTCAGGTAATGCTTTCATTGCCAGCCTCCAGACTAGCCCAGTGAACTTTTCAAGAGCAGGAAGATGATTTGCATTGTCTTCCTCACTCTCTTTTTTTCCTTGGGCAAAGCTTTCAGCCAATACCTGAAGAAGTTAGACGTACCTTCTATGGCATCTCTGCTCGAAATTCATCTTTCCCATGCTGAAGTACAAATCCTTCTCATCTGACAACACCTAAACTCAATGGATGAGCAGGAATGTCTGTTTTTTCCCTCTTTCACTCATCTTATTTTCCCAGCTCATGTCATCGGCTTTAAACCATTTTGCCTACCTGATACTTCTTGTCCACTATGTAGACACAGAGGACATGAGGTGGTGTCTAACTACCTTTGAATATTTTGTTAGTACAAAGCCCAGCACACTGAGTTCCTAGGAGTTGGTGCAATTTAAACATTTTATTCAATTTATAAAAATAAATTACCACGTAGGAAGTAATGCCAGGTTGGAGTGAGGGGTGTTTCAAGCCCATTAAACTTCCATTTCCTTGAGGTAAAAAGGTTTTGAGCCACATTTTTTGCTAGTAGGACAATTATGAAACCAGCGATTTAAAGAGAATCTCAAGGGTTATTTGTTAAGTTTTATGGTGGAAGCAGAAACAGTATCCTGAAGCCAAAACTCATCCTGTCCCCAGATCATGATGGCACACATTTCTTCTGCTCCCTAGGCAAAGGTCTGTCCTGGAAGGGTCTGACGAGGGGCTGGGGACCCAGGGCTAATAATCTCAGAAAAGTCCACTGGGAGATCATCCTACTCCTGCTTGCCCAGTTCTTGCAAATGGTTTTATGGAGAAAAATTGTTCCTCAAATTCCAGCAAAGGACTAGGAGTGAAGTCTCCCAGTGAGATGATCCTTGAGCTGACTTCTCCCTAAAGGATGGTCTGGCTAGAGTAAAAAAACCCTGTCTGGCTGCCAGGTGAGCAAAGCCTCCAAAGCTTTCTCTCTCTGGGACACAGGAAGTTTAATTGTTCTTAACCATATAAAAACATAAACTAAAAAGCACAAACCCATATTTATGCTGATATTTCTTTGGCTCCTCAAAGAAATGATGGTTAAAGAAAACTTTGCCCTATAGGGAATGGACAGATGATTCAAAATGGAATAGGATTATTTTTATTTTAGCACTTAACGGCCACAAGGTGTCACTCCTTACTCACAAGAACTAATGGCTGGTATACTGTTCTCAGGCAGAGCTGAAGTAAAGTTTATGGCTCCTCCAGGAGCAAGAGCAGTTAGGGGAAAAGAGAATGAAAAGCCAATAAATGCAGAGGACAAGCATAAAACACAACTGCAAAATCTTCTCCTTTCCCCTTGTAAGGAGATCACATACATGCTTTGTAGTATTAGATACACAGCTCTCCTGCATTGCTAGTGGATTAAATCAAAACTCAATTCCATTATTGTTTTCCTGCAGTATTTCAGTTTTGATTAGATATATTAAAAAGTTGCACTCTCCTCAACATGCTTCTATTTAATGAAGATGTGAAAAAGATCAGCAAAAAACAAGAAAGCTTTAGAGACACATCCAGAAACACTTAACACTTCAGAATAACAAGTGACAGAAGAAAAAAACAGTGACAAAAAAGGAAAAGTCAGGCTTTCAAAAAGCTCAGCATTTACATGTCTGTTAAATAGCCAGGTTTTTCAACAGTGCTTCAGTGATTAAACACCTTCTTGCCAACTGATGCTTTATAAACAGCATTTCTGTCCTCAGAAATCCTAGCAGAGCACTAACAGTCCAGCTGAAATATAGCAAAGACATTTTTTCCCTCTTACCATAGCTAATGGACATTGAATTCCCTCTGGGTTCCCCGGGTGAACTCCGTGTGCTCCGAGTGGCAGTTCAGCATTCAAGTACTGACACTGAGTGCTAGCAGGAGAGAATAGCACTGATTTGCCAAAGAGGAGAAATACAAATTACATGGCACGTCCAATTTAATGGCATTCTGAACTGTCTCTTTCAGTGCTGCTATATCTTTTTTCCCCTGTGAGTAAGATTGTGTCTGAATATGCATGAATTTATGTTCCATGGTGTCATATTAGGGAGGAGGAAGGCATTTTGGTCTTCCTTAGGGTTTTTTTACACATTTGGAAAAAGCTGTAAAGGGAAGGAAAATTCTTTTTGCCCAGTCCACAGCAAAATAGTCTCTTAGTGCATTCACACTCTGAAAATTGATTAAAGATGGTGTGTTTTCACTTGAATAGGTATCTCCAGACCTTAGTCCTTAGTGCTTTTCCTGCCTTTTAGCAGCCCTCTGCAGCACTGGCCGCCATCAGCTCTGCTGGCTTCACTGCAGTGAGTTCCCCCGTGTGACGGTATTAGAGCCACCGGATAGAGCAAGCTGTCACTTAGAGCGTCAGCTGATGGCCCCACGGTCACACAGGCGCAGCCGGAGCCTGGAGCGTGTCAGCACGACCCGCGATTACTAGCGTCATTCCAGCTTAAGGTGGAAGAAAGCCAGCTCAGCTGCTGGAGACTTGACTGAGCTGGCAGCTCAAGGAAACACTTTCTCTTTCAAATCAAGCCTATTTCATGGGGAAATCATCGTTACACAGGAAACATTGCAAGCTCTGCGAAAGGTCTCTAGGGAGAAGCTGAACTTCACAAGGGAATTAGCATAAACTAGGTGGGTCTTGCAAGGGAATATGAAGCAAATGATAATTTAATGACCTTGGGAAAAAAGGAAGGAGGATCATAAGTCTCAGGAAGCAGGAAGTTGCTTCAGGAGAGATTACTTTGTGTAAGTACTCCAGGGAACTGAAAAGATTTCACTGGGCAGCTTCCATCCCCTGTGGTGAGCATCTCCTGCTGTCTCACAGCTCAGCAGCTTTGGCACGTTCTGCACTCAGTGCGCTGGCATGTGTTGCATTAAATACATTGGCAGCTATTGCATCTCCCCAAACTAACTGGTGTACACTGTGTGCTCGTGTCCAGGCCGGTCCCTTGCGCAGCAAGGACATCTGGCACATTTTCCTTAACACAAAAGCAAAAGTTTTATGGCTGAACATCCTTGTTTTGGAAATAACAGCATCGCGGGGGCCTAATTCCTTTGCTGAGAAAGGAAATGAGTCGATCGGGCGTGTGCAGCTGGAAAGAGTGAGGAGGAGTGAAGTCTTTGTGGCAGTTTTTTCCCTCTTTTTGTTGAATCACAGCTAAATACATAAATCCAACAATACAGGACAGCATGGGACAAAATCTGAAGATCACTCTTAGGTGCAGGTAGAACATAAATAAGGTTTGCCAAAGGTCTAACTGTATGTGTGCTCACCCTGAGATGATGACAACACAAATTTTGCTGTTTATTAAAGAACATTAATTTCAGATGCTGTCTGATGTAAAACTGGAAATAGATACAATTACTCCCAGGGTAACTAATAAACTAAAGGTTCACAGAGCTCCTAGTTTCCTGGGAAATGTGCTTACAACACTGCCCTTGGAAAGGAGCAGTCAGCCTGATTTGTGTCAGACTGTTTGTGCTCAGCAAGGGGCGGAAGTGCCTATACCCTTCATCAAGAACCCCTCAAAACTCCCTGGAGAGGCATGAAGCAATTGTGGCTGGCAGATGGAGTAGAAGAAAACTGGATCTCCTCAACAGTTTCAAAATATTGGTGGGTTTTTTTCTGTCGTCCACCTCTGCCCTAAAAGAATGGGTTTCTCTTCCTCAAATCCTGTCCTTTGGGTGTCCTGCTATCGCTGCTGCAGATCTCAGGAGTCCTGCTGATTTCTCTGCCAGGGCTCTGACAGTGCTGAGGTGAATGCTGAATTAGCTCTTCAACTTCTGTTTTCACCCAAACCCACAGCGTTCCACCTCTGCTTCCTCCCAGCCCTATCTGCAAATATTGCGGTATGCATATTTTACTGCATACTCGCTGTATGAGATATTTTTAACCAGGTTGTTTCCATCTCTCATTCTCCTTATTTTGGTTTTGACTTATTCCAAGTGCTACAATTAAAAGAGAGGTTGGAAAACCCGGGACCATATGTCTGCTTGCAGCACGAGGAGCGTCACTGCCTGCTTCATGTGTCCTTGAATTGAGCTGGTCAGCTGGGCTCTGCTCCAGTGCCTGGGGACATTGGCAGGGTCAGCACAGCCTCTCAGTCTCTACAGACCCCTCTGTCTGCTGCCAGGCTCATTTAAGGTCCTATCTGTAATCTGCCTGTACACCCATCAGAAACACAGCAGTGCTCACTGAACAATTTAATGCAAGTTGTCTGACAAAGATTTTCAGCTTCTGTTACACTGAATGCAAATGAGTGTGTGTAACACTGACCAAGGTTTCCTGTTACGAAGCTACCTGGGAATAAGGGAACTCACTTGTCTACCCAGATAAGTTCATCTGTATAGAAGACTGAATAAACCCATGCCATGTATACAGAAATAGATTATATCTTGTCTGGTAATATATAAACCCAGATTCTTTTAACTTTCAAAAAGCCTACAGCAACATTTAGTTAAAAACTATTTCAAAGGTAGAAAAAGAATGCCAGGAGCCTCTGTGTGAATACTGAAATGGAGAGACTTTTTCTTACAAGTAGACCAAAAAAAAAAAGAAAAGCAAGCAAGCAAGTAATCAGCCTGGCTGGTGGTAGACTACGGTCCTCTCTAGGAAAGAATTTTAGCTGCCTGTGTCACTTGGTATCTCACAGCAAACCCTCTCTTCCTCTGTGCCAATCAAGAAAACAGCCTAGCTGTTTGAAATCAGAGAGCAATGGAATTTTCCAAAGCACAAAATTTAATGGGTTGTTACAAAACAAATATAATTTTTGACCTCTTGCTGAAGAATGGGGGGCTAATGCTTTCTATCAGCAGACAGCTGTTAACATGTTGAAAAGATGACGCTGATTCCTTGATGGCGGCACAAATGAATTAGAATGAGGGAAGGAAAATTGTCATCTTGTACTGAGCACCTCATAATTTTGCTGTCAGTCGAAGAGCTAAGATTACTGCCAGCAGCAGATAATACACAGTGAAAGGAACCAAAAGCATCAAGTTGCAGGAAAAAAAAAAAGATGAGCGTGTGTGCAGTGAGGCAGGGAAGGAAGAAAGGGTAATAAAAACCTGTTCTGAACACTACATTAACCACTTAGGGGCAGACTGAACGCTGCTAAGTGGATCCTTTCTGTTGAAATGAAGATGAAAAAAATTAAAGAATAACTCATCCCTGAAACTGCTTTGTTTTACTACACATAATCATAATAATCTGATATATTTTTGCTTTGAGAAATGGTGTTACAGTAAATGACAACCAAGGTTGGTGACTGGGGAAAATGCTTCCAAAAATCTCTAATGAAATTCATGATTCCACTGGGGAGGTAACCATTAATTGTTTTCAGAGATCATTTGAGCACTTGAACTTGATGAGAACTGGTGCTCCTATGCTAAAAGCAAACTTCAGCCTGATTGTGAAATAAGTTGTTCATGTTGTACTAGTTTGTTATGTAAATCGTCCAAAGGGGGAACAGAAATAATACCATTTGACCTATACTGCTGACAGAAAACTACAGTTTTTTCAAACTGTGAATGTTACAGCCAGTCATACAGTTTTCTATTTGCAGTCTTTATGTCCTGCCTTATATAATGTGGTCTTGTTTCTGCTCCCCCGACTGGAAGGCATCTGTAATTGAGATCAAAATGTGGGCTGGAGATTAGAAACTGCAAATAGTTATTCATAAACTTGTGCTTTGCGGATCACTGATTACATTCTGAAGAACTATGTGGGTAATTCTTTCCTAATAGCAAATACATTCAATTAGTGTGTAGTCTTTCCAATGGTGATTTGAGATTAGAGAAATGGCAAAGTGGTCTAAAGCATTCACGGCAAGTTAAAAAATCATCTGTGATTTTTCTGGAGCATCTGCTCTTTATGAGTGTGATCTCAATATATACTGACTTGTTTTTGATGTGGATCTTCTCACCTGGATTTCAGTACAGCCCTGCAAAGAGTTGTAACAGCCTGGTTTGTGTGTTAGCCCTGGTGGGCAGCTCCACCCCACACAGCTGCTTGCTCACTCCTGCCGTGGGTTGGGGGAGAGAATAGGAGGGGCAAAGTGAGAAAATGTATGGGTTGAGATAAACACAGTTTCATAAGTAACAAGGGAAGGAAACTAACAAAAAACAAACAAAAACCCCCCCCCACAAACACACACACACACACACACACACACACACACACACACACAAAAAGCATTAACAAAAAAACCACACAAGAAAGACAACTGATGCAAGAAATAGCAATTGCTGTCCTCGAGCCAACTAGTGCCTGGCCAGCCCCCAAAAAACAGCAGCCCTGGCAAACTCCTCCCCAGCCGTTATTGCTGATCATTGTGTTGTATGGTACGGCATGTCCCTTTTGTCACAGAGGTCAGCTCTGCCCCGTGTCTGTCCCCTCCAAACCTCCTGCCCACCCCCAGCCCACTTATTGGTGCAGAATAAAGAGAAGTGAGAAGTAAAAGCAGCTTTGGCAGTGTGTAAGCACTGCTCAGCAGTAGCTAACACATACCTGTGTTATTATCAACACAATTTTCATCAAAACCCCAAAACATAGCACCATATAGGCTGCTGCAAAGAAAATTAACTCTGCCCCAGCCAAAACCAGTACACCCAGTCAAGTGACTATGAAATGTGGTAATAGGGTGTGCAGAAATGTTTTAGGCTGTTTTTGCTGATGGCATTCCATGGAACTTCAAGGCAGGCTTTCCTTCCACAACCTCCTCATATTTGTGGCTTATCTCAGGAATTTTACAAGTGTTTTTCCTTCTACTGTTCTCAAAGTGCTCCTTCAGTGCTGCTGGCTTCGGGTCACTGCCTCTACAGCAAAATGTCCAGTGATTTCACTGTATTGGAGAAGTTCTCTGAGCACCCTTCACCATGCAAGGGAGGAGAGACTGAGCATGCTTAGGCTTAGTGTAAATTCCAGAAATAAACTGTGCCAGGAACCCCTCTCAGCTCTGGAAATGAAACATTGCATTAAAAAGCTGTTCCTGGATTTGAGCTTGCCAAGTCCCAGCTAGCAAACTCTCCATCACTGCTTAGTGACTAAGGTGCTCCATAGACCCTTTGAAGGCTAAGGGAGCTCATTAGCACAGACACAAGCCCCCACATGCTCATCATTCTTATTGCCCAGCAACACAACCATAGAATGGCTTGGGTTGGAAGGGATCTTAAAGATCATCTAGTTCCAACCCCCTCAAATGGGCAGAGATGCCACCCACTAGACCAGGTTGCTCAAAGCGTCATCCAATCTGGCCTTGGACACTTCCAGGGATGGGGCATCCACAACTTCTCTGGGCAACCTGTTCCAGTGTCTCACCACCCTCACAATAAAGAATTTCTTCCTAATATCTGATCTAAACCTACCCTCTGTCTGTTTAAAACTGCTACCACTTATCCTACTGCATGTCCACTACATGCCTTTTTATAAGGTCCCTCCCTCTCCGGCTTTCCTGTAAGCTCCCTTTAGGTACTGAAAGGCTGCTATACAGTCTCTGTGGAGCCTTCTCTTCTCCAGGCTGAACAGCCCCAACTCCTCAGCCTGCCTTCATTGGAGAGATGCTCTAGCACTCTAATCATCTTCACGGTCCTCCTCTGGACTCACTCCAACAGGTCCACACCTTTTCTGTGTTGGGGATACCAGAGCTGGTCTCAATACTCATCACCGGGCCATTCAGTTTATGAATAGAAAAACAGCCTTTCTCTTCACACATGAGGTGTGACTGTGTTGCTCCTGCTTTTTGAAAGCTACTGATGTAAATTTTACCTCTTTATTTTGCTGGTGAGCAGAACACCTAACTGGGATGTGAAGTGATACCCTTAGTTGTTTGTAGACTTCCTTGCAGTACTCTGAGGGTCACGATAAATGGCAAGAATGGTTTCTTGCCCATTTAGCAAACCAAAACCTCTCACAACATTTGGTTCAGTGGTGGCATTTGTCCCCAAAATACCAGCCCTCTTAGGAATTAAAAATAGGGCTTGGAATTAATAGCCTAAAGATACCATTTTTCACTAAGATTGAAATGGCCATATGTGGAAGAAAACCTACTCAGAGGAACATATGTGTGTATGCTGATGAAAGGAGGTTGTGTGTGTTGGTAATAATCCTATTGCACAGGACTTTTTTTCCAGGTCTGAAGAGTGATAATTTGAATATGAAAAACAGCACTTTTAAAAATAATTTTCTCCAAGTCACTGGTGAAGTATATCCATCCAGAAAACCTGATGTGACCTCAGCTTTACTGTGTTAGTCAACTCCTGTGTTAATATCCTGTTATGGCCAGACCCGGAAATGGCAATCTCATTTTGCCAGTAAATTCCTTTTACATTGCAATACCACATCTGATGCTGTTTTATATTAGGAACATGCAGCTAGGACATTCTTGCAGTTTGTTCACATTGCTTTCCCTGCTTGCTAATTCCTCTATATTTTATTTGTAAAACTTTCATAAGCTGTCCAGAGATGACTGGTGTTCCTTATTTTATTTTACAAAACATCTAGGACAACTCCAGCAGTCTGGAAATGGCAAGGAGAGCTCTAGAATGATCTTATCCTCACTTGGAGTTTTCATGAATCTAGAGATAACTGTGGATTTTGGAAGGCGGGTGCAGAGTTGAGTGGAAAAAAAAAAGAAAAAGAAAAATTAGTCCCCCACAATAGTACTGTACCAAGCTGAGCAATTCTTCAGTCTGTGAAAAAGACCAACACAATTTTAGTTTTGAACACCATCCTGCAAGAGTTCTGTAAATGGTTCACCAACATGTGTGCAGAGGTTCTCAGACTATACTGTGCAAGCTCCTCCACGGGAAGAAGCTTGTGCATAGGGAGAAGAAGTACCACACCAAATATTACTGCTACAGCCCACATCAGATTTCAAGTCTTGTGTGTGAAAGGAGACTCCTGTATGTTCTAGCCACATCCCAAACTTTTCCTAAAGATGGCTGGAATTCAAAAGGTTGATAGCTCAGTGTAGCTAGAAATCTTGTTTTGCACTTAAAATTCACATGTAATTGCTGCCAGCATTCTCTTTAGTCACTATATATTCAACTTTTTCTGGTCCCAAAGCAGTATAGTCCAAGATAACTTTTCCTACATGCTCCTCACCCTTTTTTCCCCTGTCTCTCAGGCTATCACTGTGTGAGCTGGAGGGTTATGTGTCTCACCATTTAGGCTTAGCATGCTCTCTTAAAGGCTCTTGTTGACACACCATATGGTAAATGATCTCTCCAGAATGTGCTGCTTCTGAGAAAGCTTTTTGAGATTTAAAGAACATATTTTTTGCAGCAGAGGTTGCTAGGTTGAATGGAAGGTATTGGTATTGATGGAAAGGCTGTTAGTAGTTTCTGCAGGGGAAGAAGTAATAATAGTAAAGGCTAAGAAATAAGCTCAAACTACTAAAAAGGAGAGAGAATCATGCTCAGTTTGAAATTTAGGTCAGAACTACTTCAGATTTATTTTTATACAGGTTCATTTCATCCACTTCACTGCCACAAAGAAAATCTGTCTTCTCCTTAAGTTACCTCAGCCAGTACAAATAATGGCTGTGGCGTTTCACGACCTCGATTACAAGGACTGGTTAATATCACAGGGTTGGAAACCAATCAGGGAATGTTGATCGATTAAGCTGGAATCAGTGGTAAGAAAAAGAGGCTTGCTGAGACATCTGACATGATCAAAGTCTCCAGTAGAGGAGAGATGAGATTTCACATACCCTAAAAATGGTGGGGCTTGCCTTAGCGACAGGTGACCCAAGTAGCTGCAATGCTCACATACCTTTTAAATGCTTTAGAATGTTAAGTTTCTATTCAGTATCTTGCTCAGTGTATTCCACATGTTGTTAGTAACGCCTTGTACAGAACAGAGAAAAATGGGATGCCAGTATAGACAGTGTGTTTAGGAATGATCTGCTTTTGCCCCTAGTTCAGCATCTGAAGCTATACAAATTATAAGTGTCTAAGCATGATGGGATATGCAGAGGATTATGCTTTCATGAGAGACAACTAAGTAGCAGAAGCTAATGAGCTCTTTAGCAACAATGATCCTGGTTTTACACAAATATGCCTGCTAAAAATGTTTGAAGTAAGAGGAATATGGAAATAGATGATAAAATAATCATAGAATCATAGAATCATTTAGGTTGGAAAAGATCTCCAAGATCATCAAGTCCAACTGTTAACCCAGCACTGCCCAGTCAACCACTAAATCATGTCCCTAAGTGCCACGACTACATGTCTTTTAAATACCTCGAGGAAAGATGGCTCCACCACTTCCCTGGGCCGTCTCTTCCAGTGCTTGACAGCCCTTTCAGTGAAGGAATTTTACCTAATATTCAATCTAAACCTCCCCTGTGCCCAAGACAGGCTTCAGCTATCACATCACCCACCAGTTCCTTCTCTGCTTAAAAACAACCTGTCCAGCGGGTACATTCCCTAGTTGTCTCCCTTGCTAGCCGTGTCTTCCACACACTCCAGGACTCTCCTAGACTATTTTCTCTTTGCTGTACTGTATTTCCAGCAGACGTCTGCTAAATTGAAGTCTGGCACAAGTCCAAGGGCAAGTGATTGTGATACTTCTCCCAGCTGCTTACAGCATATTTCATCTGCTTTTTCATCCTGGTTGTATGGTCTGTAACAGACTCCCACCAGGATATCTGCCTTGTTGGCCTTCCTCCTGATTCTTACCCATAAACACTCAACCATATCTATAACCAATAGATAACCAATCACCATCACTAAGCTCCAGACAACCAAAACACTCACTAACATACAGGGCTACCCCACCACCTCTCCTTCCTTGCCTATTCTTTCTGAAGAGTTTGTAGCCATCCACTGCAGCACTGCAGTTGTGCAAGTCATCCCACCATGTTTCTGTGGTGGAAATTTGTCATAGTTTTCTTGCTGCACTGTGGCTTCCAGTTCCTCCAGTTTATTGCCTGTGCCACATGCACTGGTGTAGATGTACCTCAGCTGGGTTATTGGTCCTGCCACCTTTATGGAGGGAGAAGCCCTATTTCCTACCTGATCATTCTCAGGCACTTTTTGTGATTTCTAACACATCTATGACCCTTGCATGGCTCTCCATCCTCTCTCTCCACTGACACAGCAGACAAGGACCTCGCTAGTGCTCTGTCCCTCAAACACTGGCATGCTGCTCCCAGGCTTATCTCCAGTGAGCCTGGTTTTATCCCTTTCCCCCTCCAAACACAGTGGAGTAACCAGAATTTTTCTGAATAGATATTTTCATTTTAAGATTTTCATGAGGCATCAACTGCTCTTCGTAATTCTCTTCTTAACACTACCATCAAAGTATGCCTTATCAAAACATACATCTTTGCTGCCGCATTTATATTCACCCTATTTAAAATCAAGACAAAATACATATTTTTTGAGTGCAAGGTACTGAAATAATCATAGAAGCATACGGAGTAAAGGGTTTGAAAAGACTCAGTCACAGATAACAACAGGAGACTACTTACAAAGTCTGTCATTTCCTTTACCAAGCTAGGACTGACGTAGGACACACATTTCTCCCTATGAATTTTGTCTCAACTGCTGAAATGCAAAGAAGGCATCCAATCATCCAGCAATATAAGACACACTTATCATCGTGCAATTAGCTAGCTACTTGTTTTCTGCTCTTTTCCTAACTAAAAGTTAATGTCAAAAGATCCCTAAGTCCTGGAATATCTACAGGTTTCCAAACATATGGGATCAATGTGAGGGGCCTAAATATCACATTTAATGTTATCACCACACATAGACAATGAACAGACAGATATAGATTGGGTAAAAATTATAACAAACAAACAACTGGAGAGATCCCAAAATTGGAAGTTCTGTAAATTATTTTTAGGCTGAGTGGAAATAAAGCTGGCATGGATGTGTAGATTGCATGAACAACTGGGCTCAGAAATAATGGGAAGCATGTGTCTTAATTGTGCTTCATATACTTCCATAGAGCGGCAGATTAGCTGCCTTTTGGTCTTTAAAATGCCCATAATAATTGCAGTGATTGAAAAGAATCACTTCCTTAAATGACACTGCTCTTGGAAATGCCTGACTGGCTAGTATTGTGGTACGTGAGACAGTATGGCCCTATTCTGTCTGCCTTCAACCAGGGCAGGAAACAGAATCTATGGGATTGCACAGGCATAGCTGGGGAAGAGTTCACCCCTTTGGATTTGTTAGAAATGCAACTGGCAAACCTGGGTCATTTATACCTACAGCTGTTTTTTATGAGACATTCTATCTTTTATGGGATGTTCCAAGCTTTAACTCTAGGCTGCAAGGCAGCTTTGCAAATCAGATTGGATCACCTGGCTTCTCCCACCATGATGCAGCAGAATGGCTCCAGGGTGTAACTTGAATGTCAGTCTGACACCTGCTGTTGGCACCTGAAATCTTTCCACTGGCTTCAGCAGGATCATTCAATTGATCACTTCCTGATGTTAATGACATCATTCTACTGCTTCTCAGGAAAAAAATGAAATTCTTCAGTGCTGAAGCCATTTTACAAGGGCCAGAGAAGTTGGCAGGGAGGACACGCAACACTTGAGACTATAAATACCCTGCCTTATGACAGTGTACATGGCTTGGCAACAACTCATATTGACACCTGCCTTATCTGCAGGAGATGACAGGATTTAGGCTGAGAAGGAGGACAAGGGCAGCAGACAAGCTGGGAAACAGAAATATGTTATACTGTATGTCAGTGCAGGTTGTGAGGTGCCATGATAATATAGACCTGCAAGAGATGGAGTCAAAAGTCCATCAAAAGTTACTTTGTGCAATTAATGGTTAATCTGATGCATAAAGTCTGCAGTTTTGAGGCCATTTCCCCTCCGCAGCCCTTTCTGTGTCAATGTCTCGCTGATCAATGTCTTCTGAAGCTCTTAGTTCCTCCCTCCCTGCTCTGTTACTGTCAGCTAAATACAAGCCCTGGATGCTGCAACATCCTGTACAGGCATCTAACTCACACACAATCCAGCCCACTATTCTCATCAGCATTTCTGTCATGCTGGGAACTACAACAACTTGAGCAGCCTTTAGAGAAAAAGTATCTTCAACAAAACCATACACATTCCATTCTTTTGGCAGACAAATTAGTTATCCTTTGAAAGACTTTTAAAATGACTTCATAGATTTTCTGCTCTGGCAGAAGATAAGGTAGTCTCTTTCCATCTCTGTGTGCCTGCTGCACGTGTGATATGCAATGTTGCACTGCTACTGCACTGCTACAACTACCTTAAAGGAGATTGTGTTGACGTGGGAGCCAGTCTCTTCTAGTGTGCCTGCAGTGAGAGGACTAAAGGAAATGATCTGAAGCTGAGACAGGGAAGATTCAAATCAGACATAAGAAAAAAATGTTCACTGTTAAGGTGGTCAGACTTCAGAATAGGCTGGCCAGGGATGTGGTGGAGTCACCATCCCTGGAGGTGTTTAAGAGGCATCTGGATCTGGTGCTGGGTGATGTTGTTTAGTGGTTTAGGGGTTTCAGTGGTAGTGCCGGGCTGTCAGGTGGACTTGATGATCTTAAAGAGCTCCTCCTACCTTGATGATTCTATGATTCTACTGGAGTGTGATCCTAACTAGGGCACCTATGTTGTGATCATTTGCATCAGTGCTGCTAAAGTGAGGTTACGAGGCCCTGCAAACATAGCCAGGACTGCTTAGTATCGCCGTGTGGGGTGTTGGTGGAGTAACTGCTGCTTATCCCAAAGGGAACCTTTGGCTAAGGAACCCCTGGCAGTGCTTCTTGGC